>CAUYPK010068453.1:0-25412 GCA_963574355.1 Loris lydekkerianus | reverse complement strand
GTGGAGTCAGGAGAAGCCACCCAGCAAATAGATCAGTCTATTCCCCTCTTTGCCACTCCGTCGGACCCAGTCACTGGTATCTCTGCAGATGGCTGACCCAGTTGCCTGTAATGAACAGATACTCCAGGGGCTTGCACCTGCCTGCATCGCAAGGAAATCCGCCAGGCCTCTGCAGTCTGCCACTATCTAGCAGGAGGAGGTGAGACCTGACATTCTTGGGTGCTTGATGAAGGTGTGTGTGGGGGTGTTCACTCAGATTTAGCCCCGCCGCTGATTGATGTTGCTAACAGAACAGAATAGAACAGGACAGGATAATTTTGTGGAATTCTGTCTCTGTTTCTGCTAAAATCACCTCCAGAAGACAGGCTGTTCTGAGTTCAAATATCTTTGCAGCTGGAGGTGTGTATTCGGATGCTTTCTGGGTTTGTGAGCAGTGTCACAAAACAAAGCAAAAGCAAATCCTTTACTCATGGGTGGCCTCCTCTGGTTGCCCAGGGAGACTGGGGGTGTGGCTTCAGAATATTTAGAAGGGAGCCGTTTTGCTGTTAAAAACAACAACAACAACAACAAAAAATGGCTATCAACCCTTCACTGACCAGTCACAGTTTTTACTCTGTCTACTCCCCTCGAGAGATCAGCCAGAGATCCGGACTACTGCAGGACTGGCCTCCAGATCTGAGGGTGGGGGCAAAGGAGAGTGCTCCGAGCCCAGCGCTGCTGCTCTGCTGTCAGAAAACAGCCACCCCTCTGCTTCTCTGGGACCCGCCGCTCTGGAGCCAACCATCGGTTCCTCGCTTCCGTGCCCCAGAGACAGCGCAGTTCAGGCACTGAGCACCCCACAAAAGGTCCCCCAACAATCTGGACTTCTGGGGGGCAGGCCCCCAGATCCCCAAGTGGGAGTGGGAGGGGGCGTTGGGAGCTCAGCACTGGATGCGCTCATTCGGTTTTATGTCTGGTCGTGTTGCTGCACCGCACTGCAGGGAAGTGCCACGGAGACACGGCTCCTCCTCCTCACTCGCTTGCCTCCGTGCCAGCACTGTCCAGCCACAGCTCAGGGACTTTCCGCTCCCCTGGAGGAATCGCCCAAGGATCCGACCTCCTGCGGGGACAGGTCCCCAGGCCCCTGAGTGAGGGTGGGGAGGGAGTGCTGGGAGGTCAGAGCTTCACACGGGGAAGTTAGAGTTTCACTCAATTTTACTCCTAGCCGTCTGGCTGGTCAAAGAGGGCTGCTGCACCCCGTCACAGGGAAGTGCCGCCGTGGCGTGACTTCCCCTCGGCTGTGTGTTCCTCACTCTCGTGCCTCAGAGTCAGCACTGGTCAGTCGCAACTCGGGCTCTGTCCACACCCCTTCCCTCGATAAATCACCCAGGGATCCGAACTCCTGGGGGATAGACCTCCAGACCTCCGTGTGAGTGGAGGGGAGTGTTGGACTGCTGGGAAAGATATTCAAAGTTTTATACAGTTTTGTGCCTGGCAGGGGAGCACCATGGCACCCCAGTAGGGGAGGTAGGACCAGTTTTTAGAAGGTTGCTCCCGTGAAATGAAGTGGGAGGGCTTTTGATATCTGCCCTTTTGTTTGTAGTGCTCTTAAGCCGGACTCGTGGGGGAGGGGGGACTCCCGTCCGCTTGGTGATGGATTTTGTACCTTTTGTTTGCGTCCTTGTGGTCTCAACTCGCCTCAGTGGTGTTGATGTGTGTTCTTCAACCTTCTTTCTTGGTACAGCTCAAATCCTCCAGGTTACTTACTAAATTTCCATCTTTTAACTCTCCTTCTGGACGGGAGCCTCTGTGGAAAGCTGGCTTCAGTCTGCCATCTTGTCTCCTCCCCCCTACAATTTTTTTAAATACATGGATGGCTTTTTTTATGCTTCTGTAGGTTACAAGTGGGCACATCACCCCAACAGGGTCCCCTGGACCTGTGAGGCAGGTTTCCCCCCACTCCTTCCTGTCCTCCCTCATTTGATCTCCATTGAATTCTACTTCTCTTTGTGTACATGTGTGCTCACAGGCAAGTTCCAATTTAATAGTGGGAACATGAGGTATTTGTTTTTCTATTCTTTAAGTACTTCATTTAGAATATTAGTCTCTAGTGCCATGTGAATTGTTGTAACAGGATTTAATTTATCCTTCTTCATGGCTGTGTAGTACTTCACAGTTACATATGCCCCATTTTGTTAATCCACTCATGAATTGATAGGTGCTGGGGTTGATTAAACATCTTACAATTGTGAAATGTGCTGCAATAAACATTTGAGTGCAGGTGTCTTTCTGATAAAAATGATTTCTTATCCTTTGAGTATCCAAAAAATCAAGGCATTGGCACAAAAATGGAAATATAGACCAATGGAAGAGCACAACAAACTTAGATATAAAACCATCCACCTGCAGCCACCTAATTGTTGACAAAGCAAACAAAAACAGACACTGGGGAAAAG
The DNA here is from genome assembly GCA_963574355.1 of Loris lydekkerianus. NCBI lineage: Eukaryota > Metazoa > Chordata > Mammalia > Primates > Lorisidae > Loris > Loris lydekkerianus. Next base: position 22,977 of record CAUYPK010068453.1, on the reverse strand, counting down.
AGGCCCTATTCAATAAGTAGTGCAGGGAAAATTGGATAGCCACATGCAGAAGATTGAAACAGAATCCATATCTCTCACCACTCAGAAAAGTTAATCTGCAAAGGATAAAGGACTTAAATATTAGGCATGAAATCATAAGACAGCAAGAAGAAATTTTTGGATTTTTTCTTTTTTGTTTTCAATGTTTATTGGTTGCCCACCATATATAGAGCATGGTGCCAAGTTTTGCTGATGAAAAAAAACAAAAGACCTAAAAAGTGAAAAAAAAAAATATATATATATAGTCCCTACAGTAAGAAACATGTAATACTACACTTGATTTTAGCCAAAAAGCCAAGGAACGAGAGAAACTGTAATACTAGGGGTGAAGTAGGACAGTTAATGAGGAATTAAAAAGTCTCTGAAGCACAGACTTTCCTAAGGGTAAGTGCAGGCTGGTATCGATTCATCCTGGAGGTCAAGAATGGGGAAAATGTTAAAACAATACACTTACATAATTTTGTTTCACCATATTTGCATTATGTGATAGTAAATGTGCTTTTCTTTTTAAAAAGAAAAACCCTTCCCTCGATTATCCCTCTAGAATGCATTTGCTATCCTTGTTCCTTGATTCCCTTAGAATCTCTGTGTTTCTTATACTACCTATTCTAACAGTCCACCTTTGAGGGATGAACAGGGAAAAAAAGCAAGTCTGGTCTGGAGAAAAATTTTATTGGGCAAAATCCCAAAAATTCTGTTCTTATTAAGTTTACTCCTACTGGCTAAGTTCAGAAAAATAGTATCTGTTTCTGTTTTCTAAGTTCTGCCTTCTAAGTTTCTATTTTTTACATGTAGTGAGGTAAAGACTTCTTGGTAACATCCTAACTTCTGAATCTCTGGCAGAGATCCAGAGGGAACTCCATCAGCAGAGTGGTATTTGAAAACAGAGAGCTAGGAATCTACTACAATTTCCTAAGTTCCAAAGAAAGTGCTTGTTATTGACAGAAAACTTCAGCACATTGACTACCATTTATTACAGGAAGGCAAGCACTAACAAGTGATTGGATCACACTCCTTTGAGAATGAAAGAAACAGCAACATGCTATGAAATGTCCAAGCCACAAGGCTACAATGAATGAATGAGTTGTAGTATTTTTGCTTGCTAAGTATTTTCTGCTTTCTTTCTTAATGGGCCAAATGAATCATTTTGCTAGACTGTTATTAAGGTGAAGTAAAGATTCAAGTTCCCTAACATAAAAGAAAAGGAGTGTATTTCATTCTACAAAAGTTTTTGAAAATATTTTTGGTTTGCATTTGTTTCTTAATCTATGATATAATTTGCCTCAATTATTAAAATGATACATTTTAATAAGGAAATCCTAATTCAGTCTGGTAATTTGCTCTATTTCAGTACAAACATAAAGTGACGGTTATATGCACCTAGCACTCTTAGCACTTTTCAATAATAAATGCTTAGCCCTCTGAAACAATAACATCCCAAGAACTGTTTGAAATGCTTTTCGTCAACTCATAAGGAAGCTATAAGGTAAATTTATTTATAACTTTTTTTTTTTTTTGCTTGAGAGAGAATGAATTCGTAGAGAGATTGAGTCACTTACTCAAGATCGCACAGCCGGGCTATGACAAAGCTAGAAATTAAACACACTCAGCCTGGCTCCAGAGTTGGTACTTTTAACAACTGTGTTGCCACCTCTCACCCTGTCCATGCCTACCTCTGTTTTCTAATAAGACTGTGCTGATGGTCCCTCTTCATTTCTGTGTGTGAAACAGAAATTACACTATTACCAAAAAGTCTTACCCATATGACAATCAAAAATTAGTACTTTAGCTATAGCTTTTACTTGTGTGTCATTGATTAAGGCCATGCCTCTAAGACCCTTGCTCTTTTTTAGTACCTTTTCTGGCCACCCAATTAAATCCGTTGCCATGCTTACGTGGCAGGGGAGCATGAGCCGCTGCTGTTTCCCCAGCAGTTCACAGAGTGTTCTCTCCTTTGAAGCCCTGCTCTCCTGTGAATTTCCTATGCTCTTCCTACTTAGAGTCCCTCATTTAGTAGCTATTTGAGGGTCTTGATATCAGCCATTCGGTCCCTCTATCTATGCCAGGAAAAAAAAAAAAAAAAGGGTAGTAGCAGGCTACTATGCCTCAACTGTGGGCTTAGTTTTATAAATTGAGTCAGATGATACAAGTCTCAGTCTGACAGTGAACTTTGTGTCATTCTGATGCTGCAGGCTCTTCCCAAGACTTTGCACATGTGTGTCACAGTTCTTGTCATGCTTCTTAAACTCGGGGGTCCACAATATTATAGTGTTGATTGTAAAGTTTGTTATGAGTAATATCTTGCAAGTTGTAAGTGAATGAAATTAATTGTGAATAATTATTTTTAGGTAGTTTATCAGATTCCCATGGTATTCTAGCAATTTTCTTACATAAGAAATTAAGTGTGTAAGGTAATCATAGCCAGCTGCTGAGGTATTGTGTTTAACATTCCATCTGTGCTGCTGCACATGCATGGCGCCGTGGAGGAAAGGTGAAGGAGTGCTTCCACATTTGCTTGTCACTAAGTGTGAAGCCAGTTCTACTTGCAGTTTTACCAGAATTGGTCTCCCAGCAATCGGATTGCTTCAGAGCCCACTGCAAAGCATGCGTTGTAATCTACAGAGCCTAAATCTGTGGATGACACAGCAATACTTATTATCATAAACAGAAGCTGAAAAGCGCACTGAAGATGATAGCATTTATAAAGATGTGCTTTTGAGTGATGATATTTACTCCAAAGCACATGTTGAATGCCTTTTACACACAGTGGGATGCGTCTGAGCTTCATGCTAATCTATGGACCTACTTTGGCTGTGCAACTCAGTCTAGGGCAATTTGGTAAGCCTTCATCATGCGTCCATGCAGAACTTCCTGGAATCTTCTTTTGAAACATTTAATGATCTTTTCAATTAAAGGAATCACTTTCACATATATCCATAATTCTGGTTGCTGAAAATATACTGAAAGAAAAGAGATCTCTTAGGCAACCCAATTTTATCCCATTGGCCATACAGAGTCAATTTCAGCTAGGGAATACCTTTGGTTTTATAATAGGGCTTCTGGATTATTCCACTTTAAAATGGTATTCTTTTTCAGGAGTTAAGGATTGTATTAGCATGTAATAGTGTGCTACTAAATGTATACCATTATTTTTCTTTAGAAGACAAAGGAAATATAAAAAGTATGATAATAAATTTTAAAAAATCCCGATAGAAATGTAAAATGGATCATTGCAATTTTTCCTCCCTCTGAAATGATAATAGCTTCAATGGGCCATTATCATCCGAGCCAAAGCGAATGAGACACTACCTGTCAATGAGTGTTTAGGGATTAGTTAATACGAAGCATATATCATTGAAGCAATATATTATAGCCTTCGTTGCACAATGGCAACTGGCTGATGTATAAATGTTTTCTTAGGGAATCACTGATGTATTTTTCATTACCAATTTAGCAGCTTCTGATATTATGTCATTGTGCGGTTGATGACTTCTTAATCTCTGAACTCACTTTGACTTTTCAAGCCTGGATTATTGACCCTATAAATTGTTATGGCTATTTCTAAATTGGTCTAGTATGCTGTATTAAAGTGGCTTTTGAATCAATCATGTATAATAGTCACCAGGAAATACAGATATGCACCATTCTAAGGTTTCTGGAGTTAACAAAGTAAACTGCTACGTGATTTCAACAACTTCATTATATAAATGTATATCTGATTAAATATTATAACCTTGTTTAGGTAATGTCAATATGTAAAGTGGCCTAAATAGAAAATATTACAGTATCATAGAAAATAAACATTTACTGATATTAGAAGTGTAGGGAAATACCTAAGAGCAAGGATGGCAAGTAAGTGTCCTCACTACTTCTAACTCTCATGTACTGCAGGCGTTACCAGCATCCTACAGCGCTGGGTGGTAATCAGAAGGCAGGTACTCACTCACAGGAGATAGAGAAATGATCAACTAGATCAGTAGATCTAATTCCATACTCTAAATATAGTCATGCACTGCTTAAGAACAGGATTTATCTGAGAAATGTGTCCATCAGTGATTCTGTCATTGTGCAAACATCACAGAGTGGACTTACACTTATCTAGACAATGTAGCCCATTACATACCAAGGCTATGTGGTACGGCCATTGGTCTTAGGCTACTCAGGCTACTTAGGCTACTGTATAGCATATTACCGTGCTGAGGCAATTATAACATTGTGGTAAGCACTGGTATATCTAAACATACGTGAACATTGAAAAAGTGCAGTAAAAACAGAGTACAAGTATTCCCTGGTTATGGATGAGATGTGTTCCTGAGAATATCTTTAGGTCAGATTTATCTGCAACCTGGGTCCCTAATGAACATAGCATATATGGTGGTAATAATAATAACAATACCATAATGGCTCATATATGGTAATAATAATAATAATACAGAGTACTACTGTAATAATAATAATACTCCTATACTATAATGGTTAAGTTACAGAAACTACTATGCTCTTTCTTTTAGTTCAAGCAAATAGGACATAAAAACAGACTCATACAAAAAAGTTAGATAGGAGACATTTTACAAAAGAATATTAAATGTTAACCCTCACTTAACGTTGCATCAATGCCTTGCTTACTGGAAGGGGCATTTGTGAGGCAGGAGGGGAGGCTGACATTAGCGGGAAGATGATGGTGGAGATGGTGCTGGAGAGGATTGGGTGGCTGCTGGAGAATCAGGATTTGATTCAGTTGCTGGAGGAGGGGACCTCATGGCTGAAGTCGGTTTCTTGAAAAAGGTATCTAGGTTGTGTCCACAGCCTTTTCGTTTTCTATTCTTTCTTTTCTTTTCTTTTCTTTTCTTTTTTTTTCATCACAAATGTCCTGGTAGCAGCTGCTGCCTTCACTGACTACATGGTAAACCCTTGTAAACTGCTCAGTGTTAGCACCTCACTCTTCAAGCTTAGCGAATCCTGCTTCAATGCAATTAAAAGCGTCAGCTAATTATTTTCCTATAAACTTTCTTGGCTCTGGATCTTCAGATTCTTCTTGTTCTTCTGTTTGTGTCAGTGGTTTCTCATTCTACAAATGAAACTAGCTTCCAGCGTAAAGATGCTGCATCGACAAAATGCTTATACCACATGGGTTTATTTACATGCCACACGAAACTAGTTCCCGGGTTTAAATTAATAGCTCCCTATCTTTATGGGAAGCTTTGGGAGCCCATTTGTAACTAAGGAACTCTGAAAGTCAGGCTGTCTGTAACCCAGGAACCACTTGTATGACAATCTTACCAGAGTCCAGACTTACCTGCAGTTCATCAGTTGACCAAACCAATGTTATGTGGCCCATGACATAGTCATGTCATGTAAATAAGTCCACTTTTTCATCTCACTTCCAGTTTTTTATCTGGAAATAAAGCTTTGAAGCAAGCAAAACTCTTCACGAGCAACAGGATTTTTTTTTTAATAACTGATGGAAAGTCGTTATACAGCGATCAAATTTAAAGCTTGACATACTAGCAACACCTATTTTCAGAGGTCCAGATATAAGTCATTTTGTCATGCTTAGTTACAACCTTTTCTTAAATGGAAAGAGTGAGCTTTTTTCCCCTTAAGCTATTTCATAAGACTTCTGTTTTGTTTTACTTAAATATAGTTGAAAGCAGATAATCACAAGGAAAGCAATTATCATCTCTCACTGCTCACTCATGAATAATTTGAATCAGGCCAACCATGCAAGGCTGATTTATTTTTTTTTTTCAGGTAGGTACATGCAGTGTTATATGCTCTGGAAAATGTAATTTAGTTTAAAAAAAAAAACAAACCTGAAATTGGTAAAATTGTAAAAAAAGATTCTATGCATGTAATAGTTTCTCTGATCTAATAGTTTCTGGATAATTTATTGGCATTGATTAATAAAGTCTGATTAGGGAGGCAATAGTCATTATTCAATTCATTTAACTAAGTGGCAAAGATAAATGGCTTGAATTCTGTACCCTTGCAGAGAAAAAAATACAAGTGAGGAAATTATGGGTAAATAATCTTTGTTCTGATTATCAAATTAACTCTCTTTTAAGTTAAGTATCTTTCCGTGACCCTAAAACATTAAGTATGAATTTAACCAAAAAGATAAAAAAAAAAATTTACATGTACAAGATTTATATGGAGGAATAGAAAATGGTTTTGAAATTATTAGTCCCCTAGAAAATTGTAATTCTTTGACTATTGATAATTTATAATCACAAATTGATAATTTATAATTCTTGACTATTATAATTTATAATATGTAAGCTTTACATACATTTCTGCATGGAATGTATCTTCACTTGCTCGTGCCACCTAGTTTCTTAAATACAGTTTTTCTGGAACACAGCCTTCCTTTCTCATTTGTTTGCATTGCCGATGGCTGCTTGCTCATTATGCGGACAGAATTAAGTACTTGTGACAGAGACTGGAGGGCCCATAAGCCTAAAATATTTATCTTATTTCCCTCCAACAAGTTAATACACAGAAAGTACTTCTTCTGACAACATCTTACTATGACATTTCAATTCAAAAAGAATACTATTGTCTGAGGGTGCTTACTTAGCCAGCTGTCATAATGTGCTAAAATAAGTCCCCAAAATGTCTTTCTAAAAAAATTAAGATCTGAAAGAAAAACAGTATTTAGCACCATTTTTTATTTCATACTGGTCCTTCCTTAAATTGAAAATGAAAAATGAAAAAAAAAAAAAAACAAAACGAAAACGTATTTGACTATCAAGGGGTTCTAAAGTGGATTAATTGTCCTCACAAGTGGGAGAGCATCAAGTTACACTGGCCTGGGGATGAATGGTTGGGAAGGACATTGCCGTGCAGGAAGTAACAGAATTGAAACAGAACTCCATATTTGAGCAGGAATTGCTTTACTGCTTTCAGGTCAACAATTTCAGAAGATCCCTGAAAGCTTCTTGGTGTAAGACACTCCATTTTGTTTATTCTCCAATTTTTTTTTTTTTTTTTTTTTTAAAGAACATCCTGGTTTATGAAATAGGTGTGTATGTGAAAGAATAATGGATTAAACCGAGGACACTTAATTTCTGGGTTTGGTTCTGTCCCTGATATTTAAATCATCAGGGTTGTTTTTTTTTTTTTTTTTAATTACTAGGATGTGGTGATTTTCTAAATCAAGGTTTTTGGTTACTGTTTGCTGCACTGTGTTCCAGTTAATAAGTCCCATTAACTCAGTGGCTGAGTCAGTAAGGATGTGGGGTAGGGTGATGAGGAGGAAGCTCGGCCTCCAAAGTCTTAACCTTTTTTTTTGTTTGTTTGATAACTCTACTTGTACCCCATATAATGTTTTATTTAAGGGAAGAAGAAATTCATTTTTAATAATAGTTTGAAGATTAAGGGTTATGCAAATTCAAAGTCTCTTTTCAGAAGTTTTCTTTTTAGTTAGCACAAATGCTTTCCAAGGAGATAGCAAAATTATCTCTATAATATTCATAGATATCTAAAATAATAATTATAAAATTAGAGGAATTCACAGTTGATCTTAACAAGTTATTTCATCTAGCTCTCCTCTTTCTCTTTCAATACATCTAGAATGGGGCGCCTAGGCTTTTATTTCTTTTAATTAACTTTTTCTGTACAATAATTAGATAATATATAATTGATTCCTATTTTTGCAAATAAGAAAATGCTTAAATATAAACCCTATTCTCTTAAGATTAAGGTTTGAATTTTGGAGATTTTCTTCTTACATTTTTTTCACAAGCATTTTAAACATAATTTTAATCATTCAGCACATATACTTTTATATCATGCTTTCAAAAACTTAACGTATCATTTCCACTTTTTATATTACTATATCATCTCTTAACCATAAATTTAATGGTTGTGTTTTATTTCATCAATTCACTATTTCATGAATGGTTTAATGTTTTGTTGAACTGTTTAAATTGCTGCTTCTCTTGTGGTGCAATGAAAAACCTCCCACACATTTACATAGCCTTTTTCATCGTTAACATTATTTACCTTCAGAGAGTTTTCCAGAAATGGAAGCACTGGTTCTAAGAGGATAATATACACAGGGTGACGAAAGAATCTATACACATTTTAAGACAGGAAAAAATGGTATTAAAATTGTAATGCTCAATACATACTGATAACAAAAGATGAATACAAATCATTATGAACACCTCTTGTAATGGCAGAAGTCAAATGTTACCTTAGTATTACAAATTTAATACCGTTTTTCCTTTCTTAAATTTAATTTAGTATTAAATTTTAGTATTAAAAGTCAAATGTTACCTTAGTATTACAAATTTAATACCATTTTTCCTTTCTTAAAATGTGTATACATTCTGAGGGAACATTCTGCATATTGCCCAACTGCTTCCTGTGATTATACACAGGTGCAACAACAAATAAAGATGTCTGTACTGATTTTAAGTGTCTTCTTAATCACTTGACATCTAGGAGTTTAGAATAAGAAATATAATAGGAGGACACAAGTACCAATTACAGGGTTAGAAACAGAAATAAAACAAATTTCCTTACAAGTTATGATAACTTTACTTTCCATTCTACAACGAAGTATATTATTATTGACTTTAAACAAAATTTTACTTTTGCACCAGAATTTCATCCATTTTCTCAAATATTCAGCCTATTCTTTGATTCTAGGCTAACAATTTGTTGCTGCTAATCAAGGAGAAAACACATATAGCTTAGAATATCCTTTTTGTTTATAATAATTAATAAAATAGACTAGTGGGATTGTTGGCTTTTATCATATGGATTAATTTGAATTCTCTATAGATCCTAGGTTTTTTGGTCTGATTCAAAATATACAAATATCCTTTCCCATCGTGTAAGTTGTCTATTTGCTTTGGTTGTTGTCTCCTTAACTGTACAGAAGCTTTTCAGTTTATTTAAGTCCCATTTGTTTATTTTTTTCTTGTTGCAATTGCCATGGAAGTCTTCTTCAGAAAGTCTTTCCCCAGGCTGATATCTTCCAGTGTTTTTCCTATGCTTTGTTTGAGGAGTTTTTATCATTTCATGCCTTAAATTTTGGTCTTTTACCCATCTCAAATCAACTTTTGTGTGTGGAGAAAGGTGTGGGTCCAGTTTCAGTCTTTTACATGTGGATACCCAGTTCTCCAACCACCATTTATTGAATAGGGATTCTTTCTCACACTGTATGTTCTTGTTTGGTTTATCAAAGATTGGGTGGTGGTAAGATGTTAGTTTCATTTCCTGGTTTTCTATGTGATTCTAAATGCCTGCATTTCTATTTTTGTGCCAGTACCATGCTGCTTTGACGACTATGGCCTTGTAGTACAGCCTAAAGTCTGGTATGCTGATGACCCCAGCTTTGTTTTCTATTACTAAGAACTGCCTTAGGTATACGTTTTTTGTTTTTTTTTGTTGTTGTTGTTGTTGTTGTTTTTCTGGTTCCATACAAAATGAAGAATTATTTTTTCCAACTCTTGAAAGTACAATGTTGCTATTTTAATAGGGATGGCACTGAATCTGTAGATTGCTTTGGGAAGTATAGACATTGTAACCATCTCTCAAGAAAGATGAATAGAACTTTCTCTAAAGAAGACAGATGAATGGCTAACATACGAAAAAATGCTCATTGTCCCTAATTATTAGAGAAATGCAAATCAAAACCACCCTGAGATATCACCTAACCCCAGCAAGAATGGCACATATCACAAAATCTCAAAAACTGCTGATGCTGGCACGCATGTGGAGAGAAGGGAACACTTTTACACTGCTGGTGGGACTGCAAACTAATAAAACTTTTTTGGAAGGGAGTATGGAGAAACCTTAAAGAACTCAAGCTTAACCTCCCATTTGATCCTAATCCCTTTACTGGACATCTACCCAAAAGGAAAAAAAAAAAAATCCTTTTACCATAAGGAGACTTGCACTAGACTGTTTATTGCAGCTCAATTTACAATTGCCAAAATGTGGAAACAGCCTAAATGCCCACCAACCCAGGAATGGATTAACAAGCTCTGGTATATGTATACCATAGAATACTATTTGGCCACTAAAAGAGATGGAGACTTTACATCCTTTGTATTACCTGGATTGAAGTGGAATATATTATTCTTAGTAAAGCATCAGAAGGATAGAAGAGCAAGAATCCTGTGTACTCAATTCTCATATGAGCACGGTTGATAACCTAGTACATGGTGGGAGGTGGGGAAAGGAGAGAGCAGGGAGAGGGATGGAGGGAGGAGGTAGGGGTAGGGAAGAGCAGAGAGAGCAGAGTTGGGAGGGGGTGGAGGAAGGGAAGAACAAAGAGAAGGACGGAGGAAGGGGGTGGAGGGTTATGGTGTGTGACACACCTTTTGGAGGCTAGACACAATTATAGGAGGGACCTTACCTAACAATTGCAATCGGTATAACCTGGCTATTTGTACCCTCAATGAATCCCCAACAATAAAAAGAAAAAAAAAATAGAGTAGTGGCCAAAATTGAAATCAGTTAGGGAATCTTCCTTTCTATACAATTGTTTTGGTTTCTTTGATATTAATATACTAACATATAATATTTTTTTTTATATCAACTTTATATTTATGTATTTACAACATTTGTATAAAATAAATAAGTTCTATTAATATAAATGATTATTTAACAGTATTAAATGATATATGGTATGTATAACATAAAAATAACATATAATAACATATATCTAATGTTAAATTTTATGTACCATATATAAATAACCTATATAGTAACTAACATATTTTAACAACATAACCTATATTATGCAAGGCATAATAAAATACAATTAATTTAATATAGTTAATAGGATATGAAATGGGATATGCATGGCACAAAGACAAAAGACAAACTCATTGGAAAATAAAGTCAAAAATAGATTTTTTTTTTTTTGCAGATTTCAGAATGATTCTGTAACTTTATGAAGATTGTTGGAACACATTTCTTAGAGGCAATTAATTATGTTCTCTTTGCAAGTCTTAGGTGGAGCGGAAGAAAGAATGATAGGATGTAGGAGAGAAGATGGGCTATTTTAAGTGAGGGCAGAATCATTATAAATATCTCAGTCTGTCTGTACTTTTCATTAGCCTAGAGATTTCCTTTTTTATTTTACTTAGCTATTCCTTTAGGAAATCAGATTATTTTACTGACAGACTCAGACTTCTGCCTTTTTCACTTTTCCAAAATATCAGAAATTATCTGTTTTAGATTAGTTGAAGACATTGTTTTTAACTATGACTTGAAATTAAAAGAAGTCAATTCCTAGATACTGAATATTGGTACACATGTTGGATGTTAGTGTTCTGCCGTCATTTAATCTGATGTTGCTCTGTAAACCTTGAACATCTAAACTTGCTCCTGCCTGAATGTCCTCTTGGGTATACATACCAGGATATCATTTTCCTCCAGGTTATGATATTTTAATTTAGCTTGGACTTTGTAGAATCAAAGAATAGCTTTTGAAGAAAAAAATCATCCCTCACCTTTATTTTATAGAGGAAGAAAACGAGGCCTGGGAAGTATGCAGGATTATAAGGTCCAATGTTTATCCACAGAGAATAAAAAAAGAGTATAGTTTTCCCAGATCCTGGTGACAGTCCTTGACCACTTTTCAGCACTGACCTAGGATTTATTGAATGTCTCCATTGAAATTAGCAGAGATAGAAATAATTATTGCAATGGAAATATAAAGCTTAATAAAAACTGTGGTAAGAACATTTACCATGAGATGTATTCCCTTGAAAACCTTTTAAATGGACAAGATAGAACTGTTAACTATAATCACGTGTTGTACACAGATCTCTAGACATTATGTAACTTGCATAACTGCTGAACTGCAATTCCCCAGTCCCCTCTTCCTCTGGTGTCTGGCAACCACCCTTCTCCTCTCTGCTTCTGTGAATGTGTTCATTTAAGATGTCTAGAGATTTCCTTTTTTATTTTACTTAGCTATTCCTCTAGAAAATCAGATTATTTATGAAATCATGCAGCATTTGTTCTGTGAGTGGCTTATTTCACTTAGCATAATGTTCTCCAGGTTTGTCCATGTTGTCACACACAGCAGAATTTCCTTCTCTTTTAAGGCTGAATACTTGGTCTGTTCATCCACTAAAGGACATTTAGGCTGTTTCCACATCTTGGCTACTGTAATAATGCCTCAGTAAACAATGGAGTGCAAATATCTATTGAAGATTTTGATTTTAGTTCTTTTGAATGAATACCCAGAAGTAGACTGCAGGAACATATGGTTGTTCTACTTTTAATTTTCAAAGAAACTCCGTGTTGTTTTCCATGGGGGCCGCATCATTAATTATTGTCACCAGCAGTGCACAGTTTTCAAATTTCTCCATATCCTTGCCTACACTTGTTCTCTTTTGATTTTTAGCTAATAGCCATCCTAACAAACATGAGGTGATAGCTTATTGTGATTCTGATTTGCATTTTACTTATGATCAGTGATGTTGAGAATTTTTTCATATTTTTTTTTTTTTTTTTTTTTTTTTTTGTGATTTGTGTCTTATTTAGAGAAATGTCTATTCAAGTTCTTTACCCAGTTTTTAATCAGGTTTTCTGTTTTATGCTATTGAACTGTAGGGATTCCTTATATATTTTGAATATTAGTCCCTTATCAGATAAATAGTTTGTAAATATTAGGTTGCCTTTTCACTCTGCTGATTTTTTTCCTTTGCTGTGATTTTTAGTTTGATGTAGTCCCAAGGGGTATTTTTGCTTTTGTAGCCTATGATTTTGATGTCATATTAAAGAAATCACTGCAAAGACCAATGACATGAAGGTTTTCCCCTATGTTTTCTTCTAGGAGTTTTATACTTTCAATTCTTATATTTATGTTTTTAATCTATTTTGGGAGAGTTGATTTTTATATATGGAATAAAATAAAAGTCAAATTTCATTCTTTTATATGTGGCTATCCAATTTTCCAAAACCATTTGTTAAAGAGATTTTCCTTCCCCATTGTGTATTTGTGACACTATTGTAAAAAATCAGTTTATCATATGTACGTGCGTTTATTACTGGGCTCTCTTTTATGTTTCATTGGTTTTGATATCTATTTTTATACCAATACCATACTGTTTTAATTAATGTAATTCTGTAATATATTTTGAAATCAGAATGTGTGATATCTACAAATATGTTATTTTTTTTTCCTCAAGATTGCTTTTGGCTATTTTGGGTCCTTTACAGTTCCATATAAATTTTAGAATTGACTTTTCTACTGCTATGAAAAATACCACCAGAAGTTTTGACAGAGATTTCTTTGAAACTGCAGATAGATTTGGGTAGTATAAACATTTTAACAATATTAAGTCTTCTAATTCAAGAACATGAGATATCTTTCTATTTATTTGTGTCTTAAATTTCTTCATCAGTATTTTACAGTTTTTTGGGGGGTTTTTTTTGTTTTTTTTTAATAGAGATAGAGTCTCACTTTATGGCCCTTTGGTAGAGTGCCATGACATCACACAGCTCACAGCAACCTCCAGCTCCTGGGCTTAAGCGATTCTCTTGCCTCAGCCTCCCAAGTAGCTGGGACTACAGGCGCCTGCCACAACGCCCGGCTATTTTTTTTTTGTTGTTGTTGCAGTTTGGCTGGGGCTGGGTTTGAACCTGCCACCCTCGGCATATGGGGCCGGAGCCCTACTCACTGAGCCACAGGCGCCCCCCTATTTTACAGTTTTTAATGTACAGGTTTTGGATCTGCTGGGTCAAGTTTATGGTTAAATATTTCATTATTTTTATGTAAATAGGATTAGAAATTAAGAAAATAATTTTCTTCTCAGATAGTTAGTTGTTAATGTACAGTGATTTTTTTTCATATTTGTCTGATCTTCATAGCATAGCCCTTTCCAGCTACATACTTTCTAGAAGCTAGGCTATGTTAAACAGCTATGTTAAATTACCACTGAAACTATTTTATTCATCAGCTGTAAGATTCTCATACATGGAATCAAGAACTATAAAGGAAAAGTATTTTCTTTTCCTGCTTACTCCACAACATTCTCCTAATTAAACTTTCATCCTCTATCATTTAATTATTATGATGGAGTTTATCGAGAAAGGTAGATTTATAGTTTGTGACTTTGGAGCAACTAGGGAGAAAAAATATTCACAGTATTTATTTTCTTTGCAAATACAGATATAGCATTTATTTATTTTCTTTGCAAATTCAGCTTCTGAAGTGTTAGTCCTTGTTACTAGCTCAGTGACTTCTCCAATTTAGAGAATTCTCCACTTCTTTTTTTTCTAGGCAATTTAAAGCAAAACCAAAACAACACAAAATTTTCTTTATATTCTTAATTCACTTACTTTTAAGTAAACCTTAAAAGTAAAACTTAATCCTGTACTTTTCCAGTAGGTTCTCATTTAAAATTTAACCCATTACACAATGGGCACAATGTAAGGGTATATGCCCACCTCCTGCGTGAGGGGCACAACTACAACAGGGCCCTTACCTAATAAATGGAAACATTGTTACCTAATAGTTTGTACCCTCATATTAATTTGAAATAAAAAAAATCTGTTAATGTGATGACAAAAATAAATAAATAAAATTTAACCTATTGGATGATTTAGAAAAAGCACTTGATTTGAACTTACTACCCACAAAATAACAATAAACAAAAATAAACACCAACATTACTATTAATATATATTAAAAATCATAGTAAAAAAGTTTACTGTGTACTGGGTGTTTGGCATATATGACTCCTTGAAGGAAACATCACTTGTAAATAACTATCCATATCCTCACTTTACAAATAGGAACTGAGGCATGGAACTATTATAACCTGCCCCAAACTTCACAGCTTGGCACAAACTGCACAGCCAGGGCTCAGACCCATGCAGGCTGGCAGTACTCCTCAAAGCCAGCCCACATTCTACTCAGCCCCCAATCAGTGAGTTCATCACGGTCTTACAGATTCCTCGTTTGATGTTTAAGCCTCCTAGGATTGAAAGTTTTGAAAACAGTTATATAATCAACCACGTTATTCATTCCTGGTAGAAAGACTGTCCTCTACACAAATATGAGAATCATGAACCACGTAATGAGTGTTAACTAAGTGACGGATGCTTTATATTATTTTACTTAGCCCTTACTATAACACCCTGAAGGATAATTTCCCCAACCCATTTAATATATATTTGTTGAGATTTCAGCAACTGTCCTATGTCTTATTCTTATTGATAAATGTTTCTTGGTCATAATGATCAGAACATGCCGAATCATAAAGTCATTTTAAACATTTCAAGCTGAAATAACTTGAGATCACCCACACTGACTCCATCATTTCACTGAGAAGACTATGAAATAAATATATCTATATCTATGATTGTAGAACAGAATACGTAAAACAGAGTTTAGCAATTATGGAAACTACTTGTGTGTGTATGTGACTTATTTTTATTTATTTATTTTTTTTAGGGACAATTCTCATTCTGCCTCCCAGGACGAAGTACAGTGGCTTGATCATAGCTTATTTCAGTCTCCCGCTCCTGGATGCCACCAGTCCTCCCATGTCAGCCTCAGGAGTGCTTTACACACATGTGCCACCATGTATGGTTTTTTATTTTGATTGATTGACTGATTGTAGAGACAGCCACATTACACAGGCTGGTGTGGAACTCCTAGGCTCAAATAATTCTCCTAGCTGGTCTAAAGCACTGTGATTATAGGCCTGTGACACTGCCCAGCAGAAACTATACCTCTTCCCCCAGTTGCTTGCCGTAAAATCTCTTTACATAGGGAAAAGATAAAGGAGATTAAATAAATAATTCATAAATTTGGCAATCTTGGGAGAGAGGTAGAAATAAACTAACTTATCCTTGCAACTCATAAAACATTGTGAGTATACCTACACTATCACAATGGGTTGAACTGTCATTCAGGCTCATAAGAAACAGGTTTCTAATGGTTAAGTATACACAAATGTGGTCACAGCTAATAGCACATTCTGGCAGGCCAGAAATCATTCAGGCACAGCTTGCTAAATCCCTCTCCAACCCTGCTATGCATATAAGGTGTGTGGAGAGGAATTCTGTGTGGCTTATGTCAGCCCAGGGGACCCCTTTAGTTCTGGGATCTCAGACCATACAGATGACTTAATGAGAAGACCTATTTAACCAAGTTCCATTCTCTAGTGGGTGTTTATCTAGTAAATCCAAAAATGGTAGTTTGCTTATAATAAGCAACCCAGACATACTCAACATATGTTGCTAAAAGGATTTTTTAAAATAAAGCCCCCAGAAGATCCTCTTTTATCTTGTAGCAAGTAGATTAAGTTGATATGCATACAAGAAAGTGTGTTCAAGATCAAAATGCCACAGGCTATGGGAAAAAAGAGAGAAACCTACTTAAATATATGCTATTAACTCGTTCCTTCCCACTGTTTCTTTCTAAAGTACAAATGAGCCTACAAACAATTGGGAACAAAAATATTATTTTAAGCAACAACTATTAGCATCTAATAAATGTCATGTAAAAAATGTAAAGTAATTCAGGTACTAAAATGCACGTATTTTATGGTAGGTATAGCAATACCTCTGTACAAGTATTATATAGAGTAGGAAAATATGACATTTAAATGTCATAAATCTCTTTAGGGTAAATTAAATGCCAAGTAAAATATAGGATACCCATTTAAATTTTCATTTCAGGTAAAATAAATGGTATTAACTATCATTATTTCCTATGCAATACTTACTTTTATATTTTTATCTGGCAACCCTATTTGGAAATTCTGTATTTTTATTTGCTAAGTTTGGCAACCCTACTTTTGAGCCATACATTCAGTAGCTCAATGATAAGATTCTGAACTCTGAAGCCAAATAATTTGGGGTGAAATATTGACTTTGATCTTTACTAACTGTGTGACTTTAGACACATAATTTAATATTTCTGGGCTTCAGTTTTCACCTGTAAAATGGGGGAAGGGTTTCAAGGATAAATGAGAAAATGCATGGTGAGCATGTAGCACATGCAGTATGCCTTAATTAAGGATAACTGGTTTGTTAGTAATAAACTTTTCCAAATGTAACTATAAAGAGGAAATTTCTACTTCGGTATGGCTATTCAGATTTCATATATGAGTGTAGTGTTTATAAAGTATGACTGTCCACGTAGTACATTTTGAGAGGCATATAAATATTAAATATCACTCTTTTGAGTTCTCAAAAGGCCTTAAATCTCTCATAACCAAGGCTACAGCAAGATCTGCTTATATTTACTTGAATATTTTAGCATTAATAAGATTTTTTTTTTTTTTTTTTTTTTAGACAGAGTCTCAAGCTGTTGCCCTGGGTAGAGTGCCATGGCATCGTAGCTCACAGAAACCTCCAACTCTTAGAGTCAAGCGATTCTCTTGCCTCAGTTTTTTTATTTCTTTTTTTCTATTTTTAGTAGAGACAGGTGGTCTTACTATGGCTTTTGCTGGTCTCAAAACTTTGAGCTCAGGCATTCCACCCACTTCAGCCTCCCAGGGTGCTAAGATTACAGGTGTGAGTCACCATGCCCAGCCATTAATATGATTCTTAAAAATAGGTACTTCTAAATAGCATATAATTTTCAGTCTGTCAACAGGAACGTAAAAAAGAGCAATTAGGCTTAACTGGCAAAACATACACAATTGCTGATTTAAAAAAATGCATGAATTCCTATTACCTGCTAAAATATACTTCCCTAAATTAAAGAAAAGCAAACAACAAAAACCCTCTTTTCAGGAAAGGTTTTCTTCTCTATTATAGAAAAATTAATTCTTATATGACCATCTTTTAAACATGCCTAGTGGTCATATTATGTATATACATATTTTTAAAAAGTTTAGTTTGGCCATTTCTTAAATATCATTTCACCTTTAGGAAAAAAATGACACTTTCTACTAGTATATTCTAATTGTGCGAATGAAATACTAGATTATGTTATCCATAGACTAAATTATCAACTACCAACTTAGTCTTTTTGTTATCATTTGCAATGATGCTGTGAATTTCTGAGGACTTCAAAATAGTGGTTGTAGAATTGAGGTAGATTTCAAAGTAATGACACTAGTAATAGAACAATAGATAGATTATGCATTTTTTTGCATATAAACTAGGCAATATTTAGTGATGTGTACTGTACAGATAATTATAATTAACTATGTAGAGATTTTGTTACAAAAAATCTCAGTTCTAATGCTTTTGACAATTAGTGGTTTTGCATAAATTTAGTAATCAGGAAGGATATATGGTGTTTGGTCATTTTTCCTAATAAATTAAATTCATGAAAATTACCTTTATGATGTTTGTCAGAATAGGAACAGACATTTATTTGGGAGGGTATTTATTGCTAAAATTGAATGAAGTAAAAAGGAAGGTTCTGATTCACACACACACACACACACAGAGTTTTCTTTTTAAACAAGCACGGGCATTTTAAACAAGCACGGGCACGGCCTATCTAGGGATCATTTCCACAAAGCAGTTTCGGGCATAAAAACAGAAAACTGAATGGTCACTACTACTCTTTATAATTCTAATTAAACAAGAGGTTGCCAGCTGTTCTCATTGTCATAAGGCTCTCCAGGATACAATAAAGCTATAGAATGTTTTGATTCTGCAGCAATATTAAAACATAATCTGTGCAGAAGCACATTTTCTACTCCATTTTCAAAGCACATAATTACATTTTCCATGATTTTACTTTCTATTTTCAGAGAGGCAAGACACAATTCTGTATTTCCTTCTAAATGTAATCCTTGTTTAACTGAAACTTATTTCTTTTGCTTTTATTGGGTATTGTTCCTTCTGCACTTACATCTTTATGTCTGTTTTGTTGAAACCAAATGATCAACAGATATCACAAAGGGTCTCTTTACAATGTCATTCATTAGACTGATAGGAAGATGGATGGATAGCATTTCCAATTCTCTGTGCAAGGAGCCTGGCTCTGTGTCAGAGTCTAAAGTTGCAATTACAGATTTTCTATGATTGATTCTAAAGAATTTGTCAGACTTTTTTATTAGTAGTTCCCTTGAACACAAAACCTATGATAGAAGTAAACTTTGTTAACTGGATAAGATTTATTTCCTCCCTTTCTTTTCCAGTTGTCTTTCTTTCCTTTTTCCCTGCAAATGAGGCCTTTCGAGAAAAACACCAGAAATAATGGCATAACACAAAATGGTATTTGAGCTCCCAACTAATGAAACATGTATCTTTGTGGTTTCTCTTTTGTATGCCTGGATGGCTTGAAATCACGGAGTACACAATTTTACCCCTTTTAATAGTCACCTTTGACCATTTCTCATTTCTCTGGTTCAGCTCTTTTTCTTTCTCTACTTTTAGAGATCTAAGCTGAGCAAATGAAGCATGTTGCTTATGGCAGTCACACTGCCAGTATAGTTAGGGAATGCTACGAACATCAAGCTCTAACAGGATCCTCCCTTTCAATTTGGGATACACACTGCCTTTCGTGAAGAATAAAACTCTTTGACCTGCTCAATACTATTAGGTTAGCATCTACCTCTTTCTAAATTTAAAATGAATTCTACATGTGTTTTTTTTTTTTTTTTATCTCTTTAATTCATTATGGGTTCATTGTAAGGACAAGTGAGAATGTACTTTGATGTATGTTGTAAGGAAAACCCTATTGAATCTTTCATTTTGCTTTGAATTAGAAGCGCTTAAGTAGCAAGACTGTTTGAGTGTAATTTACAACTAGACTAAGAAAGGCCAGATGGAATAATTTTCCCTCTAGTGTGGGTGATTTTTAGCTCTAATGTCTGACTTTTTGAACCTCAGACTCCAAAAGACCTCTGCTTATCAGCCAATGAAAAAAATTTAATAACATTCATGGAACCCACACTGTTGAAACATATTTAATCCAATCCCAATTACTAAAGTAAGAAGTTTCATTATTTTCAGTTCCATTTACTTTAGTAATTGTGCAACAGTTAAAAACTTGATGTCACCTAGAAAGGTCACATTTTCCATTTTAATGTAGTCACTTCTAAATTTGCTAACTTACACACTAACTCTTCATTTTTATCACATTGGAAAAAACAGAGCATGTCTTCTGGAAATCCAGAAATTTTATTATAATACTATTTGTTGTCTCCTTATTTATAGGGCATAGTGTGCTCACAGCTAACTAATCCCTATCCATCAGTTAAAAAGCTCTTATTCCCAAGTATTCCTGTGCCCAACAATATCCACGACACCATATGGCTTAAAAATATAGAACATTGTCTACCTCCCCAAAGAATGTATAATCTACTAATAAGTCATTAACATTCATTGAAAGCTGGAGTAGCTGTATTAATTTCAGAAAAAGCTGACTTCAAAACAAGAATAATTATCATAGACAAATAGGGAATTGGATTGTGAATATAGGGTCAATTCTTAAAGAAAGCATAATAATCCATATGCACATACCCAAAGAATACCAAAATATATATGATAAAAATTTATGTAACTGAACTAGACAGTGGGATAGACAGCCTACTTTTTGAATTACAGACTCCCAAATCTCTCTGTCAATAACTGAAAGATCAAGCAAATATAAAATCAATAAAGGCATGGTAGACCTAAATAGCACCACAAATCAATTTAACCTAATTGACATTTGTAGAATATTCCATCCAATAAGAGCAAGAGATGCATTCTTCACAAGCTCACATGGAATATTTGCCAAAACAGATCATAATGTGAAGTATAAAACACCTTAATAAAATAATAGAAAACATTCCAGGTTTGTTCTCAGACCATAGTGAAATTAATCTAAAAATCAACAACAGAAGATGGCTGGATAATCCCCATGTATTTGGGCATTAAACAACACACTGCCATACAACACACGTGTTCATTGAGAAAATCTCAGGAGAAATATTAAAATATTTTGAACTAAATAAACATGAAAATATAACATCAAATTTTGTGATGCAGCGAAAGTAGTGCTTTGAGGAAAATTTGTGGTATGAAAAGCATGTATTTAAAAAGAAAAAAAGAATGAAAATTAATAACCTAAATTTTTACCTTAGCAAAGTAGAAAAATTAAGCCTATCTCCATGAACAAAAAAGAAACAACAAAAATTAGAGCAGAAATAAATGAAAATAGAAAAAACAATCAAGAAAATCAATGAAAACAAAAACTGGTTCTTTGAAAAGATGAATAAAATGGACATGTCTCTAATCAAATTAATCAAGAAAAAAGAGCAGACACAAGTTACCAATGTAAGTAATGAAAGAAGGATCCTTGCTACTGACTGCATGAACACTAAAAGGATAAAAATGAATAATAAGTACTGTATCCTCATATATTTGAAAACTTGATAAAATGAGCCTGTTCTTTGAAGGACATAAATCATCAAAACTCACATAAAGACAAATAGCTAACTTGAATAGATCCATATCTATTAAAGAAATTAATCAATGATCAATAACTTTTTCAGAAATGAAAACATTAGGCCCAGAATAACTTCTCACTGTTTCTATGAGCTAGCATCACTTGAATACTAAAATCAGATGAAGACATTACAAAAAAAGAAAACTATAGGTCAAGATCTTTCATGAGCAATACAACATCTATTAATGATAAAAAAATTTTTTCATCAAATTAACTTGATACTGAACATCTAGAAAAAAATTCATAGTAACATCATATCTCTTGGTGAGAAATTGGACATCTATCCACCTACATAGCAGTAAAAAAGAATGTCTTTTTCACCACTCTATTGAACATCATACTGGAAATTCTATCTATTATCAGGTCGAGAAAAAGAATTGAAAGCCATATACTTTGGAAAGGAAGAAACAAAACTGGTTTTAATAACATATGACATTATTACTCACTCCAAAAACAATCTACAAAACTAGAACTAATTACCAAGTATAATGAAGTCAAAATGCGAAAGTCTCCTCTAGCAGGAAGACAAGAGAAAAAAAAAGCAAAAGATGACCAGAAAAGAACCACAACATACAACAGTCAATTCCCTTTCTGTACACTAGTATTGATAATAAAAAACAGGAGTTTGAAATTAAATAACATCATTTGAAATAGCACTAAAGAATCAAATACTCAAGTGTAAGTCTAACAAAACATGTATAGGATCTTATGCAGAAAACTACAAAACACTAATGAAAGAAATCCAATGTAAATAAATGACAACAGTTTCTGTATTTGTGGATTAGAAGATTCAATATTGTTAAATTGCCAATACTTCCCCAACTTGATCTGCAAATCCAAAGCAATTCCAATCCAAACCCCAGCAAGCTATCTTGTAAATATTAATAAAATGTTTTAGAAATGCATTTGGAAAGGCAATGACATATAATAGCCAACAAATACTGAAGAGCACAAAGTAGTGAGGACTCATAGTAGCCAATATCAAGTCTTACTACAAAGCTACGTAATAGGACAGTGTAATATTAGTATACACACAGATTGACTCAACTGAATAGTAAACCCAGAGATAGACCCAGTAAATATAATCATCTAATCTTATAAAAGAAAAAGGACAGTCAATGGAGAAGGAACAATATTTTAAAAAACAAATTATAGAGGAAAAATTGGACATACATATGCAAAAAAAAAAAAATAATAGAAAACAAGCAAAAACCTTATACTTTACACAAAAAGTTACCATATATACTGGAGTATAAGACGAGTTTTTGTGCCGAAAATTTGTGCCGAAAAACCCAAACTTGGCTTATACTCGGGTCATACAGGTTATTTGATTCGGTGCGTGCGCACCTAATCAAATGCACGTACTCTCCAGTCGTCTTCTGCCGTCTGCTTGAGGGGGCGGTGCTTCATTCAGCTCAGTCCACAAGTCGCAGCTGAGCTGAAGAGGTAGGTGGCTGAACTGAACTGTATTCCACTGAACTATTTAACCCACAATATTTAATGGCACATTTAATTAAGTGAAAACCCCATTTAAGGCAGTAAAGTCTTGT
>CAUYPK010068451.1:0-47324 GCA_963574355.1 Loris lydekkerianus | reverse complement strand
CCAGGATTTCCAGATGTATCATACAGTGAATAAACAATACCTAGAATACCTTTAAATTACCAGTCCTGCAGTTTATTATAACCGAACTATACCACAAGACTATGGGGAAAGGACCAAGGAAGGGGAAGGGAGGGGGGAGGTTTGGGTGGAGGGAGGGTGATGGGTTGGGCCACATCTATGGTGTATATTTTTATCTATAATTAAAAAAAAAAAAAAAAAATCCCTTTACCCAAGCTGCTCTTGTCTTTAAGTTTTTGAAAGACGCTGTACTTTTGCTCCCTCCTACAGGCTGTTTTTCACGGGAAAAGAGAAAACTGACAGTTGGCAAAGCAAAAAGTTTCCAAACCACAGGATGTCGGGTACTTGCATAATCGCTAAAGCCAAAATTTCCATTTTCTACAAAGCGACTGGAGAACTTTTCATTTCTGGTTAACCTGAACTGCAGATGAAAATGAAAATCCCCACAGGCTGTGCTCTCCAACTTTCTTGGTTATATTTTGTGACTTTTCCTGTTTACAGTGTCTTGCCCTCCCTTATTTTTTTTTTTTGACTCATTGATACTGTACCATGATGTCTAAAAATACAGCCTAACAACTGGTTTTAAGTAAAAAGGATGTTTCTTTCTGCAGAGGAACAGCAGAAATATCCTGCATGTTTTTCTGAAAATAAACATTTCACAGTCTCTTCTCAATACCTAAAATATGAGGGGTTTTTTTTGTTTTGTTTTGTTTTTTAAAGACAGAGTCTTGAGCTGTCGCCCTTTGCCGTGGTGTCAAAGCTCACAGCAATCTCCAACTTTTGGGCTCAAGTGATCCTTTTGCCTCAGTTTTTCTATTTTTAGTAGAGATGGGATCTTGATTTTTTTCTCAGATGCTTAATAAATAGTGTGTTACTGGTGATATGATTATCGTCTGTGACCTAGAGGTTGATTTTAGGTTCAACATGCTTTAAATCAAGAGACAAAGCTAAATGCAATTGATTTTATCTTTCCCATCTCACAGAGGCAGAAACTGAGATTTAAGGAAATACCATGATACTCAGGTAAATATCGGGGCCAGGACACAGATCCAAGCCTCCTAACTCTAAATCCTGTGCACATCTCATTGACACCAGGCTAAGGTCTCCTGCTGGTGTTCAGCTCCAGACTTAATTATGTTTCTTTCTCTCTTCCTTCCTTCCTTTGAAACCTGGCTACTCTTTTCACCAGATTTATGACGTCAGGCTATAATCTGATAAGGGATTGTCTTTTATGAGAATGTCCTTCCCGAGGGAATGTCTGCCCAAAGCTGGCTAGAATTGCTGGCCAGGTTGGTGCTGGAGCTGCAGAAATGACTGTCTACTTCCTGGCCAGCCTTTCTTGTTTCCTTCCCCTGACCTCTGCCAGGCAGAAAGGAGCTCACAGTTAATTGTCCAGAAAACGGGTCATCCCTTCAGTCTGTACTTGGGCGTCACTTCTCAAGAGCAGTGGTCCAAATAAGTTCTCTTCATCAAGTTCCTCTTTTCCCATGCTTCCTGGGTAAGAAGTGAGTTTGGGAGTAAGTTTTATACATACTCAAAACTCAAAGCCATTGCCAGTTTATCTACTTCAGCTCCCTTATTGTTATCTGAAAAATCTTATTTGTTTAATTATTAATAGTTTCTTTTCTTCTCATTACCTCTAGAACAGTCACTCTTTAAAGGGATGACTTTGTGCCCCAGGGGACGTTTAGTAATGTCTAAAAACATTTTGGGGGACAGGCGCGTGGCTCACGCTTGTAATCCTAGCAGTCTGGGAGGCTGAGGAAGGAGGATTGCTTGAGCTCAGGAGTTCAAGACCAGCCTGACCCATCTGTGCTAAAAATAGAAAAATTAGCCAAGGATCGTGGCATGCATCTGTAGCCCAGCTGCTTAGGAGGCTGAGGCAGGAGGATTGCTTGAGCCTAGGAGTTGGAGGTTGTGGTGAGCTAGGTTGATGCCATGGCACTACCTGGGGTGACACAAAAAAAAAAAAAAAAAAAGAAAAGAAAAAAAATTGAGGGTCACCACGGAGGACTAGGATCTACTGACATCTAGAGGTCAGGAATGCTGCTTAGCACTTTACGATGCCCAGGACTGTGCTCCACTGGCTGTAAAGGGTCAACAGTGTTGGGGTTGAGAACTCTAGTCTGATATGCTGGCATATATTAGTATTGAGAACACTCCTTGCCCTTAGAAAGTAGTTAGTAAATGTTGATTAAGTGAATGAATGAATACATGATCCAGAGTTTTTCCACACCAAATTAATTACCTCTGTGCTAGATTACATCTCAAGCCTGAAGTAATGTGGAGTCACACCCAGGGGGTCGCATCACTGATAAATGTCATCCTGAACCCTGAGTGGTCATATGGGCATGACAGAGCCATAGAAGCAGCCCAACAAGTGGGGAAGAATTCTATCCTGACTGCTGAAGGGAAATCGATAGCAAACACAGACTACATTTTTAGCAGCTGCCTGTATTACTTCATAGTGAAGCCAGGAGATAGCCAAGGGATGGTGATCGCACAAACCTTTCTCCTCTTCTGGGCTTGCTTCCAGGTGGTGGCCTCAGTCTACCCTAGTTGATAAGTCTAGATCAAGCTTTTCCAGAGATGATGGGTTGAATGCCTTAGCCACGTGTGGTTTAATATGTAGAATATATTAGATGAGAAATGCTTTGCAAGCTAATGGAGCAGTTAAGAGTACAAATTCTGGAGTCAGAACATCTGGGTTTACATCCTACTCTGCCTCTTCCTGGCTCTATGAACTTGTGGGCTGGGGCTAGTCACATACCTTTTCCCAGACTCAATTTTCTTTTCCATAGAATCAAGCTAGAGATGGAATCCATCTCACAGGGTTGTCGTGTAAATTCACTGAAATAGCCCATGAAGTGGCAGTGTCAGGCACACAGTCAATAGCCATTGCTTTTTATTAGCATTTTTCTTTTTTTTTTTTTTTTTTTGAGACCTAGTCTCACTATGTCACCCTAGGTAGAGTGCCATGGCATCACAGCTCACAGCAACCTCAAACTCTTGCCTCAGCCTCCCAAGTAGCTGGGACTACAGGCGCCCACCACAATGCCCAGCTATTTTTTAGTTGCAGTTGTCATTGTTGTTTAGCTGGCCTGGGCTGGGTTCGAGCCCACCAGCCTCAGTGCATGTGGCCGGCACTGTAATCACTGTGCTACAGGTGCCAAGCCAACTTTTTAACATATTTCTTAAGGCAGATTATTCGATTTCAGCTTTGGCAAACTAAACTCCCCTTCTTTACCGTTCCTCCCCTCACCCTTCTTCCTTTGCTTCTATAACTCTGTAAGCTTTTCGTCCTGTCTCGCCATCTCTCTTTTTACGTCTCCCTTCCAGGGACCCTATGAGGAATGCACAAGTCCTACTTTGGTACAAGCTCTGGAGCCTGCCCCTTTGCCTGACTTTGTAGCAGTATTAGCAGAAACCATTTAACCTCTGTGCTTCAGTTTTGTCATGGATAAAATCTAAACAGTAACACCCCCCTACCTCATAGTCTTGTTAGCAGCCTGAAAAAAAAGAGACTGCACATATGAAGTGCTCTGCACTCATGTGACGTGTAGTGCTTAGGAGAAGCTGAAAATCGTTTATTGACAACTAAAGAAGTCCCCAGTGATTGAGCACGGGAGGATAGGCACCATCTTGAAAGAACTTGAGGGAAAATCACAGCTGACTGCTCCTGGAGATGTCTGTGTCAGTCTAGGCCATTCTCTGAACAGGAGCATCAATAGCTCATATTCAGTCAACACCCAGAGTTGATATAAAGGGGCCCTGTTCAGCTGGGGTTGACATCACTGGGGTGAAATATAAAACTCCATCCACTCAATAGATCCCAAAGTGAGAATGTCCTAGATATATTCTTATCCTGCTCTCCAATTCCTCTAGATGTCTCATCTGATGAGGAGTTTAATAGTGCACCTTGTTCTCTAGGTGGAAAGCTTGTTTTTTATATGTAAGATTTTCTGGGCCATGCCTTGGGAGTTGATTGGGACATCCTCGCTTCAAATTATTTTCTGTCAATTTAAATCATTTGTGAATGTATTTTAGTGTTAACTGTGTCTGGGTTCTGAACAGTCGAAGCATTCCTTTACTCAGCAGTTATTTATCATACATATCATATTCTTTTTTAATTCGATTGATTGATTGATTGGAGATAGTCTCACTCTGTTGTCCAGGCTCGAGTGCAGTGGCACCGTCATAGCTCACAGCAACTGCAAACCCCTGGGCTCAAATAATCCTCCAGCCTTGGCCTCCCAGAGTGTTGGGATTACAAGCATAAGCCACCGTGCCTGGCCAATATACCCTATTCTTTAAAATATGCCACTGTTCTAGGCCATGGGGAGACAAAGCAATCAGTTATTGGACAGTTATCAACAGAGAAGTGAAGGGATCTGATGTGTGTTTTGAAATTAACACTCCGTGGCCAGGTGGAGACTGGACCACCATCGGACTCAGTTGGAAATATGAATAGCTGACTTTTCACTTCCAGATGGCAGATTACACTCTGGAAGGATCATTCCACAGAAAACCCTGAAGAATCATCTTTATGAGGCAAGCCTTCTTGTGCTAAGCTTTCAAAAAAGTTTAAAAGGGAGCGAGGCAGCGGTGGGGACGGGGAAGCCGCTGCTTCCTTATCAAGCTTTCATGTTTCTGTGTTCAGAAAAACAACTAAAGCTAAAGTAGGCTGGAGTTTTGGCTTTTTTTTTTTTTTGTAGTTGTTGCTTCCTGTTACTTTTCAGGTGGATCCTGGTGGTTGTGGGTGGTCCCACACTGCCCTGTCTTGAATTGCCTTTTGGTTTCTCCCAGGCTTCTCTCCTCTCCTAAGTCAGTGTGACAGGGGAAAGGATGAGGATATAGTCTCCCTTATAGACTAGAGTCCCATCATGGGCTGCCATATCTGGAAGCCCCAGGAAACCAGAGATGTGGCCTGTAGCCGAATCTCACTTCCCTTCTGACCTTCCTCATTTGACCACTGACCAGATGGACAAAGTGTTTCCACCAGCAGTCAGCACTTGCACTCTGAGGACTGACTCTTACCCGCTGAAGAGCAAACACAGGGCAGCCACACACTGAGGTGGGAGTCTTAATCCAACATGCATAATTTTTACCTCTGAATTCCTTGGGGTTCAATGGGGGAGGGGGTGGAGAGAAAGGTATTGAGTCTGGGTGGATGTTAAGAAAGTAATTTTTTTTTTTTTTTGTGAGCCATTGCTACTGTTAACTGCCACTAGGTAGGGATTAATTCTGAAACTGTTCTAATGGTCTTTGTGGGGTTCAAAAATGATCCTGTATCTGTATTCCTTATGCTCCATATATGGCTTTCTTTAACTGTGACTCCTATTTTGACATTAGAAAATAAAGCACGGATAACTGTTATGTTTTAAAATAAATAAGGGCCAGGCACAGTGGCTCATACCTATAGACCTAGCACTCTGGGAGGCCAAGGCAGGAGGGTCCCTTGGGGTCAGGAGTTCAAGACCATCAAGAACAAGATCCCATCTTTACTAAAATTAGAAAAATTAACCAGGCGTTGTGGCAGGTGGCTGTAGTCCTAGCTCCTAAGGAGGCTGAGACAGGAGGATCGCTTGAACCCAGGAGTTGGAGGTTGCTATGAGCTAAGCTGATGCCATAGCAGTCTAGCCTGGACAACAGTACGAGAATCTATCTCAAAAAATTAATTACTCAATTAATTAATTAATTAAAAAAATAAGAAATACCCAGTTTGGATTTTTTTCTTTTTGTTGTTATAGTATTTTAAAAATTAAAACAAAATTAACCTGTCAGAAAAAAAGTTCATTTGAAGATGATGGTATTTATTATCTGAATAACCTTGTGCCCATCATTTACCCTCCAGCCTGGGAGCCCTGAGTTTTAATTTCAGGACTGGCGTTAATTAACCGCCTGTGTCATGTAGCTTTGAGCCCATCTGTTTCGTAGTATCCCCATGTATAAAATAAGTGGGGGTGAACACTTGTCTTCCAAGAGTCTTTCTATTTGCAAATTCCACAATTCTAACTATTCCTACTCAAACTGTTTTCCTGGGTGGCACCTGTGGCTCAAAGGAGTAGGGCGCCAGTCCCATATGCCAGAGGTGGTGGGTTCAAACCCAGCCCTGGCCCCCCCCCCCAAAAAAAAGGCTCAAACTGTTTTTCTCTGGAAAAGAAATGAGTTTTTATGCCCACTTGATGATACTTGTTTTTACTTTTCTATCCATATATCTGATACATTGAGAATGGACTGTGTGGAAGCTTCCTTACAGTTTGTCATTTGGTCATGTGTGTCACACCATGGGTATGGTAAACATTTTGGTGAAGTGCTTGGACTTTGCATTTGAGTCTAGTTGTGCCATTTATGAATTTTGTTATTAAGTGACAAGAGCAGGCCTTCTGTTGCTAGCAACCATCAAATCAGCACCCTGACCTCCCAGTGGAATCATCCTCTCACCAGAGGAAAGAAAGGGCTCAGTGAATACTGACCACCATGCGTGATGTGCAAGCATGAAACTGCCATGTCTTTTCTATCTAGTTCTACACTGCCCTTCTCCAGCCTGCCTTGTGTGGTCTCTTATCACAACATAGTAGAGGACTTTGCTCACTTTCCTCCCCAGATGTCAACCTTGCTTGGTAGTTGTGTTGCTCCCTGATATGAGGGAGCATGAGTGATTACGTGTGGGGACTCTACTACATTAATGACATCACTTAGGGGAATTCTGTCCTTAATAGCAAATCAGCTGTACCTTATGAAGATGCTTTTAGTTGTAAGAAGCAGAAGCCCATTCAAGTTAACTTTAGAGAGAAAAAAAAGTGGATTTGTTGAAGGAATGCAGGGTAGGGTGTTTTATGGACCTCAAGGACAAAAGTTCACCCAGACCAGTGGAGGGGACTAGAAGGGACAGGAAAGACATTAGGAACCCTCACAGGGGTTCTCAGAAGCCTTTGCTCTCCGGTCACATGCTTTCTTCTTGCCTCCTTCTTACTACTTGTCTCCTTCATTCTCTTTTCTGTCTCTCCTTCATTCTCTCTGCTTTTCTTTCTCCACACACATTACCAGGGGTCCTCAAACTACAGCCCACGGGCCACATGAGGCGGTGTGATTATATTTGTTCCCGTTTTGTTTTTTTACTTCAGAATAAAATATGTGCAGCATGCATAGGAATTTGTTCATAGTTGTTTTTTTTTTTTAACTATAGTCCAGCCCTCCAACGGTCTGAGAGACAGTGAACTGGCCCCCTGTTTAAAAAGTTTGAGGACCCCTGCATTAGACAATGGCCACCCCACAGCAACCGAGTTTTCATCCTCTTAGACCCAATTCCAGATTCTCTGGACTGAGGTTCTCTTTGGCCCAGCTCAGGTCACGTGTCTAACCCTAATCTAATGTCTAATCAGTTGAGGCGGAAGGAGCAGGGCCACCACTGCCCATTTTTGTCATAAGATGATTAGACACACCAAAAGACATTTACTGTTTAATCTTCTAGCTCAAGAGAAGATCACCAAAGCAAAATAGAAAGGCAAAAAAGAGATGATTTTTTAAAATCACCTAATAAATTTATTTAGATTATAGAACAGAGTAGCTTGAAATATTTTATGAGTTATGACATGTTTCTTAATGGATTCATATTGTGTGATCTTTTGAGTATTATTTTGTTATATTTTCTGCACTACAGACTGCCTTTGGTGGGTGGTTTTACCAAAGAAGTAAAATGACTTAAACTGACACATTTAATTTTTCTCTTATTTATTTCCTCCTTTAGTATTAAAAGTAGGAGGGGAAAAAAAAGACCTTTTTTTCTTTTTTCAGTTAGACTTTAATTCAGATCTTCTTGCTCAGGTAACTTTGAATAAATTACCGTGAGCAGTGTACCTTGATTTTCTCATCTGTAAAATGGGGATGTTTCCATGTTACTGATCTTTTTAGCACTTTAATAAGGTAAAATACATAAAGTGCCCAGCTCAGTGACTAGAACTAGCAAAGGTTTGTTCTCTTTCTCCTTCCCACTGAAGATGCGTACTTGATCTTGGTTTTGCAGAGGTGAGCAAAGAATCTGTGGCCATAGGACCACATAGTTTGCTCTGCTCTCACTTACCTCTTTGGCTACTTCAGTGGTTCCTGTGGGCCGTATCACCATAATGCCATGATCTAACCAGCTGCATGACTTTTAACACTATTAGAGCAATGAGTAAATGTAAAAATCAGTGTATTTTATGTTGAAAACAGGTTACATATACTACTCCAAGCCTCAATTCCTCATCTGTTAAATGACAATAATAATACCAAGTCCAGATTGTAACTGTGAAGCTCAGAAATTATTTAAAACACCCAGTGCAGCTTGGCACCTGTGGCTCAAGCGGCTAAGGTGCCAGCCACATACATCTGAGCTGGCAGGTTCAAATCCAGCCCTGGCCCGCCAAGCAACAATAATGGCTGCAACCAAAAAATAGCCAGGCGTTGTGGCCAGCGCCTGTAGTCCCAGCTACTTGGGAGGTGGAGGCAGGAAAATCGCTTGAGCCCCAGGAGTTGGAGGTTGCTGTGAGCTGTGATGCCACAGAACTCTACCCAGGGCAACAGCTTGAGGCTCTGTCTCAAAAAAAAAAAAAAAAAAACACCATGCAATGCTGAGTACACAGGTGGCCCTCAGTAATAGAAGCTGTTTCTATGTACCTTGTTTCTACATATTTCCAAGTCTTACAGTTTTGCAGAACAGCTGAGAGACAAAATGCTGCCCTTGCTTTTCAAAAGTGACCCAGGAATTCCACCTCCACGCACAAAGCCCAATGTGCAAAGTTCATGATGGTATTGCTTGTATAGCACAAGAGTGGGGACCACCTAAGTGTTTCTCAGCAGGATACTCATTGAATTATCATATATCCACAGGATAATTGAACCTTTCAAAAGAATGAGCCCCATTTATATGTGCTGACCTTCAAGAGCTCTCCAAGAAATGCTAAATTTCAAAAGCAAGAGTGAAAACAGTGAGTTTGTGCCAGGCGCGGTGGCTCCCACCTGTAACCCTAGCACTCTGGGAGGCAGAGACAGGCGGATCGCCTGAGCTCTGGAGTGAGAGACCAGCCTGAGCAAGAGTGAGATGCCATCTCTACTAAAAATAGAAAAGCTAGCAGAGCATAGCCAGACTCAGTGGTGCTAGCCTGTAGTCCCCTACTTGAGAGGATAAGGCAATAGGATTACTTAAGTCTAAGAGTTTGTGATTTCTGTAAGCTATCACAAACAGCACTTTACTTAAGATGGCAGAGTGAGACTGTCTCAAAAAAAAAACCAAAAACAAAAAAAGTGAATGTAACATAGTCCTACTGGTACTTGAATTGAAAAAGAAAGAAATACACACACCTACACACACAGAGATATACATACATAGGTACGTATTGATACTACCTTTCTGGATGGTTACAAAAAAAATTAAGAGTACTTCATTTGTAGAACAATATATTCAATATAATAATATGTATTAAAGTAAAATATGTAAAATGAAAACATTTTTAATATGTACTCATATATTTGAAAATACATAAAAGCAATCTATTCTTGTCAAACTGACAAGACAGGCTCGGCTCCCATAGCTCAGTGAGTAGGGCAATGGCCACATACACCAAAGGTGGCAGGTTCGAGACCAGCCTGGGCCTGCTAAACAACAATGACAACTGCAACCAAAAAATAGCTGGGCCTTGTTCAGGTAGGTGCCTGTAGTCCCAGCTACTCGGGAGGCTGAAGCAAGAGAATCATTTAAGCCCAAGAACTGGAGGTTGCTGTGAGCTATGGTGCCAGGCATTCTACCAAGGGTGACATAGTGAGACTCTGTGTCAAAAACAAAACAACACAAAACAAAACCGACAGGATGGGATTTTCTGCAGATAAAATGGTTTGAAGAATGAATTAAGGGAAATCTCGGCATTCTGTGAATTGATCAAATATTTTACAATGAATATTTCCCAGTATTGCAGTTTTAAGTGATAAAAAATTAAATATAAGTGAAAACTTATACATCAAACTATTCTTTTTTTTTTTTTTTAAAATACAGAGTCTCATTATGTCACCCTCAGTAGAGTGCTATGGCATCACAACTCACAACAACCTCAAACTCTTGGGCTTAAGCAGTTCTCTAGCCTCAGCCTCTCAAGTAGCTGGGACTATAGGTGCCTGCCACAATACCCAGCTATATTTTTGTTGTTGTTGTCATAGTTTAGCAGGCTCTGGCCAGGTTCGAACCCGCCAGCCCCAGTGTATGTGGCTGGCACCCTAACCACTGAGCTATGGGCACCGAGCTCATTGAGCTATTCTTAATTATGTATCTTCACCATTTTTAACTACAGTGGTGATATATACTAAGAAGGAAGGCAAAGGACAAAAGTTTCCAAAATAGAGACCTTTTCCTTTTTCTTTTTTTTTTTTTTTAGTGACGGAGTCTTACTCTGTTGCCCTAGGTAGAATGCCATGGCATCCTAGTACACAGCAAAAGTGAGACCACAACTGACGCTGGCCACCATGCCCAGCTAGTTTTTCTGTTTTCAGTAGAGATGGGGTCTCACTCTTGCTCAGGCTGGTCTTGAACTCCTGAGCGCAAGCAATCTGCCTGCCTCCCAGAGTGCTAGGATTATAGGTGTGAGCCATTGCACTTTGACTTTTTTTGTTTTTTTAAGAGACACAGTTTTGTTATTATGTCCAGGTTGGTGTGTAGTGGCTATTTACAGATTGATCATAGTTCACTGTGGCTTTGAACTTCTAGGCTCAAAAGACCCTCCTGTCTCAGCTTCCCAAATAGCCAATTCTATAGGCATGTACCACCACACCCAGTAATACTTTCAACTTTAATTTTAGTCTGTGTTTTTCTTCCTATAATAATGAGTGCATGGTATTTATTAAAACACACCTATGAGTAAGGCATTTTTCATTTAAAAAATAGTGATTTGAGAAAAAATGCAGTGGTTTCTTCTGGGAAGACCTTCTTTTCATAATACGTGTATAATCTTGTGTGCATTGTTTGAACTTGGCATGGTGTATAGGTGTTACTTTTTCAATATATAGACTAGCCTTTGTTTTCTGTTCTTTTCTTCTTTTAAATCCAAGTTAATGTCATATAATAAATCTGTTTCTGGCAAGTTTGTTGATTAACTCGACTGAGGCCATTTTTAGGTTGAGTATGTACCATATAAAATAAATAATACGCATTCAAGCAGGTTTGCTTGCCAGCCCTGTCCCTGACACCACTCTTACTGTCTTGTTTCCACAGATGACAGAAGGCAGGCACTGCCAGGTGCACCTCCTGGATGACAGGAGATTGGAGCTACTGGTTCAGGTAGGTGCTGCCCGGGCAGGTATTATCCAGAGAGGTGTCGTGCAGGTAGGTTTTAGCACAGGTCGGTGTTGGCTACACAGGGATACCCCAGCCTGTTTCCCTCTCTGAGCCTCATGGTCTGTGTTCAGGCTGCTATCTGTGCCTCAAAGCCAATGTCTCAGGATTGATTAAGGAGGGGCAGCTGCAAAGTAAAAAAATCTTGGTCTATTCATAAGAGTAGTTTTTTATTTACTTCATTCATTCATTTGTTCATTTTTGAGACAAAGTCTCATTCTGCTACCCCGGGCAGAATGCCATGGCATCATAACTCACAGCAACCTCAAACTCTCGGGTTCAGGCAATCCTTTTGCCTCATCCTCCCTAGTAGCTAAGACTATGGTCTCCTGCCACATTGCCCAGCTGTATTATTTCTATTTTTTTTTTTTTTTGTATTATTTCTATTTTTAATAGAGACAGGGTCTTACTCTTGTTCAGGCTGTTCTCAAACTCTCGAGCTCAAGCAATCTACCCTCCTCAACCTCCCAAATTATTAGGATTACTGGTGTGAGCCACCGTACCTGGACCATAAGAGTAGTTTTAACTTGGTGACATGGATTCGGAGACATGTAGGTTTCAATCTCAGCTTGATACTTAGTAGCTGTGTGACCCTGGGCAAATGACCACTTCTCTGGACCTCTCTATAGTAGATTGGGAATCATAATACTTTCCTGAAGGAGTTACTGTGATATGAGAATCTACATTCTGCTACTTTCCAGCTGCATGGCATTGTGCAAGTTAAGAGCCAGCATTAAGACAACCTATTCTTCATCACAGAATTAGAGTTAAAACCAAGCTAGATTATACATGGAAGTAAAATATCTTTGTTTTACATATAGCGCTATATGAACGATGCTATTTTAATTGTTGATGCTTCTCCTATTCAACCAACACTCTGGACCAAGAGTCTTGAGAAATTGTAGAAGTCCCTACAGACAGACCATAACTACAGCTAAGCTAGAATTCCCTCCTCTGACCAAACCTAAATTCTTTTCCCTTCCAAGGCTTGTCCCTAGCCCACCATGCTTAGGCCTAGAGTAAAAATAGTATAGTCAACAGTAGTTTCACCAAAGTAGACGGGCAACAGTAGTTTCACCAAAGTTTTACAGTAGGCAAATCTTTTAGTCTAGATTTCTACCTGCTTCTTTTCTTTATTTTTTTTCTCTAAATCATGTCCATTTTTTCTTCCCCAACAGCAAACACCCAACCTTCAAACCATCATAGTGTACTCTTTGGCTCAAAGTTCAGGAAGAATCCATGTGGAGTACTTATCAGCAATCATCCTTTCTTTCCCCCACTACCCATAAATCCAGCATCCATTATCAGTGTAGATAGATATTCTGTCGGTTCCAATCCATGCTTTTCCACCCAGGCCCAATGTTTCCCAAAAGCTCACAGATTAGATACCTCTTCTCCCTAGGTATTCAGTAAATGCTGTTGTTGCTAATGTGTTGGATGAGCACACTTACTTGATCCTTAGAAAAAGCTTAGGCTTTGGAATGAGACAGAACTGGAAGTTCAAATCCTTACCCTTGCTAACAATGCAACATCAAGCGAGGTGCTTAACCTCTCTTGGCCTTGTCTGGCTCATCTATAAAATGGAAATAAAAAGCCCTATCTCAAACACTTATTATAATATTAGATGAGATAATGAATATGAGTTCAGCATAATAAACGGTTATTGGTATTATTATCATTTGTTAGTTCCCTCTGTGGCTTCAACCTATGGTCTTGAGCTTCTTCAGCAGGCTACCATCAAGTGATTATTTATACAATTTTTTTTTTTTTAAGAGACAGGTCTTGCCATGTTGCTCAGGCTTGAACTCCTCCCCTCAAGTGATCCTCCCCTCTTCACCTCCCAAAGTGCTGGGATTATAGGCATGGCCTGCAATCTTTTATAGTATCTCAGATAACCAGTCAATGAAGTGTTTAATACTCTTGGTCTTGGGCACTCACACCACGCTACATATAAAAGAGTGTTTTTTCCAAAACACCAACATATTAGAAAGCATACCATAGAGGGAAAAATTCAGGTATTCAAATGAGTTGCAAATACATGAAAATGATGATCTTATTAACATTCCTATTCCAGTCTTCTCTCCTTCCCTCAACTCTTACAGAGTGAAAATGAACCTAATCAGAAAATGGGCAGGTATTTAAAAACAAACAGATGCTTAACTATTTAGCAGTGAGAAAGAGAGGCAATCAAATTGCTTCTAACCAGATTTTTATTTTGACAGCCCAAACTGTTATCAAGGGAATTGCTGGACCTTGTGGCTTCACATTTCAACCTGAAAGAAAAGGAGTACTTTGGAATAACGTTTCTAGATGACTCGTAAGTGTTTTAATAGTTTTCATTTCATTCTTTACTGTTTGCCTGGACTACCTACTTCCTGCCATTTACTATTAGTGAAAAGGGGAAAAAATGCTCGAAGAATTAGAATATGTCCTGCTTAAAGGTTTTTTAATACAGGATTTTTCTCCTCGGACTGTTGCAAAGGAAGAGGAAAAGAAATATTGACCATTTTAAGAACTCAAAATGTTGTTTCAGAAATTTGTAGTAATGATTTTGTTATTCATTGTTATTATTGATTGTCTTCACATGTTTTTGATTGAGGTTGTGCTTCTAATTTAGCTTACGTATCAGTGATAGAATTACCACATTGTTAACCACTCACATCTTGAAACTGAATCAATGTTTTGGTGTTGGTAGGAAGGCAGTTTAAAAGCAAATTTGTGACTCGCTTGAAAATATGCATGTAGTTTAATATGAAATGACCTTTTCCACCACCACTTAGGTCCATTTTATATTGCATTTTTACTATCTTTTTCTTTTCCTTTCATCTTTTATGCTAAGTGACTGGATATTGTGTATATTTATCAGTCACACAAATCCTCTCTGAAATGAGGCATGTATATAAAAATAAATACATGGGAATTTAAAACTCTATATAAGTGAATGTATTTGGATTTACTAGTTCCTGGCTCTTTGTGTTTGTGTGCATGTGTGTGTGTGAGTGTCTGTGTCGCTTTTATTTCAGTCAAACTTGCCTGCATTATATGCAACCTAATACATTACCAGAGGAATCCTTACCCCTTTTGGAGTTAGTTTCCAAAGAGCTTCTTAAATATTAAAATTCAAGAAAATGTGTTCCAGACACAAAAATATGTTGGCCAACCACCCAGCATTCTTTCCATGAAGCTCCCAATTGAAGTGCTTTTTTTCAGTTGTTCAGTTTAACCAGGTGGAAAGTAATCTCAAGAAGTAGTTCATTATTTTCAACACCTTGTGGCTTTTGATTACTTCCAGCCTGGGTGACGCTTAAACCCAGGGCCTAAAGGAAATGCCAACAGGCTCAGGACTTGGGCTCAATAAGAAACAGGCATCTAGATTGTCAGACGACATAGAAAACCCTGAAATTTTTGATTCTGGACTATGGGTATTTCCTGAAGAGGGTTCAACAAAGCGGAAAAAGGGGGGCCATCCCCCTCTTCACTCCAAATCACAGAAGTATCTGTTCATGCATTAGCTACTGTTGGAGAGATTCACGATGATCTGTCCTCTGTTGGATGAAGTGGGAAACACAGATGCCTATTGACTGTAAGCTTGAGCTGGAAAGTCAAAAACAGTTCATATGAATTAGTGATTGAACACAAACACACATGGAGGTTGACCCTGAATGTGAATGAAATGCTAGCAAACGGGATAACACATAAAACCATAAATACATAATGGCTTAGTTGTATGGTATAAATTGTAACTGCTACAAGCACTGTAATTTAGGGAGAGTAGAGGTTAAGAGCATAAGTATCAAGAGTAATTTATTCACTTAACAAATGTTTCTCAAATGCCTGCTCAATGCCAAGTGTTGTTCTAGTCCCCAGGATTCAGCTATGAGCAACACAGACAAGGTCCCTTCCCTCGTGGAACTAATATTGCAGTGGTATAGATTAGCACAAAGAGTAAACAAATAGATAAATGAGAAAATACTGGAAATTATACATGCATTGAAGAACATAAAATATGAGGCCATGATCAAGAAAAGCTGA
Organism: Loris lydekkerianus; assembly: GCA_963574355.1. NCBI lineage: Eukaryota > Metazoa > Chordata > Mammalia > Primates > Lorisidae > Loris > Loris lydekkerianus. The sequence goes on along the minus strand of CAUYPK010068451.1, from coordinate 31,915 downwards.
GGGTAGGTTTAGAAAGGGTGAGGTAGGGTGACTTCTAGGAAGTGACATATAATGGAAAGCAAAACCCAGTTCTGCAACAGATAGGGGACGCAATCCAAATAAAAGCCAGTGCAAAAGTCTCAGTGGGGCTTGACTTCTATGGTATGTTTTAGTTTGTTTTTGAGAAAAAAAACACAGTCGGTGTGCCTAGAGAGTAAGAGGCAGAGTGGTACAAGATGAGGGTTGAGAGGGAGGCAAGAGCAGGTATCATGTAATCTTGGTAGCTGTGTGACCTTAGACCAGTCACTTAACATCTCTGTCACTAAAGTTTTCTCATCTATACACTGGACTAATAGTACCTCTATAGTAATACTAACAACAGTACCTATATAGCAAGTGCCACATTAGGCATCTGTTGTAATAGGGTTCTAATATTAAATAGTGGTTAAATCAGGTAAGACATGCAAGGCTCATAGCACAGGCCCACAACATCGAAGAGCCACCACACTATTGTCCATAGCCATGGCAGTAAGAGAGTGCTCAAAGTAGCTGAAGGAGGACTAGAGTGGGCTTCACACAGAAACGTAACTAAAATTGGCCCTGCAAGAGGGGAGAGGAGATGGCATTCCAGACAACAGGTATTTTGTGGGCAAATGTACCACATGATAATGAACAAGATACGTTTGCCCAATGGTGAAGACATTGGCCTGATCATGTGAACAAGATCACAGGTGAGCGCTGTGAGTCACATAAATGGGAGGACATCCCCGGGCCACAGAAGATTCTGACTCATGACTGCAGTATCAAAGTGTCCTTGAGTTCATATGAACTGAACTGCAAAGTTTATGGCAGGCTGGGAAAGAGCTTCCTGGCTTCATGAAAGGCTTTGGGAAAAGCTCCAAGCTCGTTTGAGCATAAACTAACAGTGTATAAGTCAGAACTTCTCTCCAGAAAGAAAACGAATAAAATGAATGACTTCCTTCAATGACCTGAACCACTGTCCTCCTCATCTGCCCAGGGATTTCTTTCTCAAAACTATATTGGGAAATGGCCAGGTGCAGTGGCTCACACCTGTACTCCTAGCACTCTGGGAGGCCAAGGTGGGTGGATTGCTTGAGCTCAAGAGTTCAAGACCAGCCTAAACATGAGTGAGACCCCCATCTCTAAAAAATAGCTGAGTGTTCGGGTAGGAGCCTATAGTCCCAGCTACTCAGGAGGCTGACCCAAGAGGATTGCTTGAGTCCAAGAGTTTGAGGTTGCTGTGAGTTATGATGCCACAGCAATCTACTGAGGATGACAAAGTGAGACTCTGTCTCAAAAAAAAAAAAAAGAAAGAAAGAAAAGACTATATTAGGAGGAGAAGGGCTCATGCAAGCCTCTTTTTCAGTTATCTCCTTTGGCTACACTGGTCAATGGTTATAGTCTTTCCCAAAACCCTGGCTCCAGAAGGTCCTCTGTGCACTCCCCTGCAAGTGACATCAGAGTCTCCATTTAAATTATGACCAATTTGAGAAGATGTCTTTCTGGCTCTAGCCATGAGCTGGGATTTGGGGGAGGGGCCATAGAAATTGACCATTTTCACTTTCCTGCAGAATAGGTCTGGAAAATTGCTTATGTTTAAGGATGTCTCCGTGGAATGTCTTGGTCACAGGCCTAGGCCTTTTACTTTGGTAAATATTTTTGGAAAGTATTTTCTTTCAGTACTTCCCACCCCCACACCCATAAAACCACCAAGTCGGATTCTTCCCAGGATGCTGTCAGAATAGCATTTTCCAGCTTTGACGCCATCACCTTTTACCTTTGGTAGACGTCTTTAAATAGAGTGCAGCAAAGCTGAGAGGGATATTTTGTCAGCGAAACTAGCTACTTTCTATATACTCATTCACAAACCAAGAAGAGAAATGGAAAAATAGACTGCGGTTGTATAATTAAAGTAGTGATGACCGACCAAAACAAATTCCCTGGGGGTTAGAGGGGGGGGGGAGAGAGAGAGATCCTGTGATGACACTGGTCAGTGCCTTCTGCAGTGGTGTGTGCAGGGTGAGTCTTTCACCCCTAGAGGGCAATCATGGCCCTCCTGAGGCCTCAGCCCTTCTAGGCACCATAATGGTTTCCATCTCATTTTTTTTTCCTTCCCATGTTTTGAAAAGCTTTGCTGAATAAGTTTTGGGTTTATTTTTACAAAGAAATAACAACACAACTATGACTTTATCACGGTCCCTTTGGCTGGTCCTGAGATGATGGGCCTTCCAAACTTGCTTTGGTTGATCTGCACAGCCTGACGAAGATGGATACGACTGTCTTTTTAAGGTATTGGTTAGATCTATTGTACTTTCTGATGAAGAAAAGCAGGTTAGAAGCAACAAGTAACCTTGACTATATCTCAGTGGTAGTGTTAAGGGTAATTTTCATTTTTTATTAAATTATTTAAGACTTTTTCCTTTTGGTAAGATGGTGGTTGGATTTTTTAAATAATTTATCCTTATTAAAAATTGTTTTAATTATACATATATGAATATCTTCTTTTAAAAACATTTAATATCTGAGTTCATTCCCTTTTGATTACCTCATGCTCTCATTGTAGTTTTATCTGTAGAGTAATTAATATTATCAATTTCCAGAACTATATCTAATAATCTTCATCCACATTTAGTAGTGTTGTTGATTGTGCCTCACCAGTTCACATAATTGGTTTATACTGTATACGTTATTGTACAACTTGCTTCACTCATTCTTAGACACCATTCCATGTGAGTTCATATAAGTATACACAATTCTTTTTAAACGATGCCACGTTTTTTCTACATAAAAGCCTAAAGGGCAATTCAAAATTAGACTCATTTTCCCTAAGAAAACTTTTGGAACTTGATATTATATAATATTTTATGTATTTTAAGACACACATTGAACATCTCTGAAATTAGAATATGTCTTTAAATCAGTGGCATCCTAAACTTGATGAAATAGGCATAAGATTCTCTAAATTTCAGTTTCCTACCTTTATTTATTTTTATATACAAAAGCAGTAGTTCTAAGGATCTTCCTCATGTTATTTTTATCAGCTTATTTATCTTTATAATACTCCTCCAAGGAAAGGTAGGGGACCACTTATCAGAAGGCTCATCTTGTAACTATGGAAACAAAGATACACTTTCCCCAGTGTTAAAACTGCTCAGTTATCACAGAGTAAGCCAAAAGTTATAAAAGCTGATTGAATCTCCATCTCATTTTCTCCAGTAGTGAAAGTCCTGGATTCAAATTTACATTTTGCCACTTTCCTTGCAGACTTACTATAATATAGCTTTAATGTATAAGAAATTCTAGCTGGCCTGGCACAGAGTAGTTGCTCAGTAATGAACGGCTGTTATGCTGGGTGTGGTAGCTCATGGGAGACCAAGGTGAGTGAATTTCTTGAACTCAGGAGTTTGAAACCAGCCTGAGCAAGAATGAGACCCCGTCTCTACTAAAAATAACCAGGCATTGTAGTGGGGCCCAGCTACCGGGGAGGCTAAGGCAAGAGGATTGCTTGAGCCCAAGATTTGAGGTTGCTGTGAGCTATGACAACAGGGCACTCTACCCGGGGCAACAAAGTGAGACTCTGTCTCAAAAAAAGAAAATCTCTTATTATTATTATTATTACTTGTGCCCACTTTTACTATCTGCTTATAATGAATACAGCTTAGAACAGCAGTTCTCAACCTGTGGGTTGTGACCCCCTTTGGGGGTCAAACAACCCTTTCCCCTTTCACAGGGGTTACCCAAGACCATCAGAAACACATATTTCAGATGGTCTTAGGAACCAAGATACCACTCCTCATGTATGGGGGTCACCACAACATTAGGAACTGTATTAAAGAGTCACAGCATTAGGAAGGTTGAGAACCACTGGCTTAGAATTTTCTGATTTGGGTTTTTGATTATCAAGGACCAAAATAAGTTGGAAAATATCTTCTGGCCCATTATAGATTTTGTTACAATCTGACACCCCACCCCACTACAGTGAGCATGTTCTTAAGTTGAATTTTATGTAAGCAAGTAAAATGAGGTCCATGCCCTGCAGGAATTTACAGTCTAACAAAAGGACTAGTTGGACAACCTTGGAAAGCCATGTAAACAGTCCTGAGCCACAGTGTCAATCAATCCTTCTGATCCTTTAGAGGTCAAAGTCTAGAGAGAACGTGGTGAGGCTCTCAAGTAAATAAATAAGTACATACTTAAATATTTGTAAGTCCACAATATAGATACAGAGCTTACAGAGCTAGCCCCCAGAGAGGACTGGGACCTGTACTTTTTAAAAAGCTGTGGTGTTATCTGTGTCTGCTTGATTTTTGTCAAACCAGAAGTTTCCTCCTTCTTAATTATCTATAATATTTCAGGTTTCAAAGCCAACCACGGTAGCTCAGGCCTGTAAGCCCAGCCCTCTGGGAGGCCAAGGCCAGCAAATGATGCCACAGCACTCTACTGAGGGCAACAAAATGAGACCCTGTCTCAAAGAAATAGAAAATTCATGTTTCATAAAAATGTAAAGCTTAACACAATGTTACCCGGTTTTTTAACTCCAAAGGCAAGCCTTGTTATCAGTTTCTTATTTTTCCTCTCAGAAATTTTTAAAATATGTACGTGCACACATGTATGTCTATTCTTTCTTTAATTTAAAAAATGGCAATATACTGTACTTACTGTTACACATCTTGCTTTTCATTTAATATTGTATATTAGAAATTGTTCACAACATGTTTGAAAATAGCCTCTTCAGCCTTTTCTCTTTTTTTAGAGATAGAGTCTTGCTATGTTGCCCAGGCTAGCATGTAGTAACTATTCACAGGTGTGAAGATGGTACATTACAGCCTTAAACTCCTGGGCTCAAGCAATCCTCCTACCTCAGCCTCCCAAGAGGCTGGGACTACAGGCATGAGCCATGGTGCCTGGCTTCTCCAGCCTGTCTTATAGCTGCATTGTATTTTACTGTACAGTTTTAGATCATTTTTTAGCAATACTCTGTTGGACATTGAGGTTACTTCCACCCTTTGTGCTACTTCAAACAACGCTACAGAGAGTGATTTTACATACAGATCATTTGTCACATGTGCAAAATGTGATATACTCTTGGAAAGGGAAATGCTGGTCAACTTGATAGAACTTGCTGAAGAGGTCTCATCACCAATTGTAACAGGTTCTAGTAATACTTGGACCATCACTGTATGACAGTAACTGTTTCCCTGCAGCTTTGCCAACACTGCATGGTATTGAGCTTTTCTGACCTTCTGTTTAATACTTTTCCTTTGCTTTGCTCACAGAGGTCAGCAGAACTGGCTACAGCTAGATCACCGAGTTCTTGACCATGATTTACCCAAGAAACCAGGCCCAGCCATTTTGCACTTTGCTGTGAGGTATGTATCCATAAGACCCATCCAACATCCCTCTCCATTTTTTTTTATGTGTTTTATTGTTTGTTTGTTTGTTTGTTTTAACATTTGGGGTGATCAGAGAGAATAAAAAGAAAAGAGACCAAACAAAACAATATTATGTGAAAGAGATTCGCTAAGACCAAGTTACCATAGATACTATATAGAGTATTTTCTTTGAAAATGAAGGGTAAAGATACCTTCCTTTATTCCACAAAGCCTCTGAGATCCTTTTACAGCTGAAAAACATGAGTAATATATTTTAATACATAAGCCTGTTCCTCACTCAACATATTTTTAGTATTCTTATTTGAAATACAGCAGACATTTTCTATTACATTTTATGTAGGAATAATGTTTTCTAGAGACTTGGAAATAATTGAATTTTTTACAATTTCATGCCTTAATTCAAATAGAAGATAGAATGTAAACAAATGTTCACAGAAAGAATTATCTTAACAGTACAGAGGTCTGAGTTTTGTTTGCATGCAGAGAAACTGCTGGAAATAATGCAAGGACTGGGCCCTGTACTTTTTTTTTTTTTTTTTTTTTGGCAGTTTCTGGCTAGGGTTGTGTTTGAACCCGCCACCTCCAGCATAGGGGGCCGGCACCCCACTCCTTTGAGCCACAGGCGCCACCCTGAGCCCTGTACTTTCTAAAAGCTGTCGTGTTGTTATCTGTGTCTGCTTGATTTTTGGCAAACCAGAAGTTTCCTTGACTCCTTCTCTGAGCTCTGCTTGGGTAAATCATTAAACCCTATGCTGAAATGGATGCATTCACCTAAACCAGTGATTCCCAAAGCCAGCTCCTCAGGAACTATTTTTTTAGCATTAATGATTCACAATCTAAGATAAGTAAAATATTATTGGAATAGTAATATCATGTTCCTATACCTAGCTTAAGATACAAACCATTACAAATTGAGCTAAAATTTCCTCTTTATGTGCTGACCCTCTCTCCCTATTATCCTAAATTTGATGAAAAATGTTATGACAAATTTTTTTTCCTGGTCTAACGCCAAAGATGATAAAATAAGCTAACGTAGTAGGTTTCTCATAAATCTAATTTATTTTCATAAAGCTAGATCAACCTGAAGAATGATCCTTTATTCTCAAATTATGTTAATTTTTAGATGACAAAATGTACTTTGTTTTATGCACTGAAAGTGGAAGCTTCATGCTTTTCTTTTTTAGGGGGAAGGGGCTTTTTTCCCTCTATTATTGCCTCACAAAATTACATCAGATTTTACAAGCACTCTTCTTTCTTTAATTGGGTCTGTTCCATGAAATCCAAAAGTATGGTAATAAGATGTTCTACCTTTTTTTTGAAAACCTTTTTTTTTAATATGAATTGATGATGAACATGGAGGGCTGCTCCTTACTCAGTGAATAGTGTTGACACACCCCAATTTTATTTTTTTTTTTTTTGGCTTTTTTCTCTACAATCTGGTTTAGAATTTCTTTCTTATCAGATGAAATTATATGTTTAGGCTCATCTCCCATAGCTCAGTGAGAAGGGCACTGGTCACATATACTGAGGCTAGTGGGTTTGACCTGGTCCAGGCCTACTAAACAACAATGAGAACTGCAACCAAAAAAAAAAAAAAAAAAAAAAATAGCTGAGCATTGTGCTAGGCACTGGTAGTCCCAGCTGCTCAGGAGGCTGAGGCAAGAGAATCGCTTAAGCCCAAGAGTTTGAGTTTGCTGTGAGCTGTGATGCCATGGCACTCTACCGAGGGTGACATAGTAAGACTCTGTCTCAAAAAAAAAAACCCGTATGTTTAAAACCCAGGAAAGGACCAGGTGAACTGGTTCACACCTGTAATCCTTGCACTTTGGGAAGCTAAGGAGGGTGGATTGCCTGAGCTCAGGAGTTTGAGACCAGCCTGAGCAAAAGTGAAACCCTGACTCAAAATAGCCGGGCATTGTGGTGGATGCCTGTAGGCCCAACTACTTGGGAAGCTGAGGCAAGAGAATCACTTGAACCCCAGAGTTTGGGGTTGCTGTGAGCTTTAATGCCATGGCACTCTATCAAGGGTGACAAAGTGAGACTCTGTCTCAAAAACAACAACAACAACAAAAAAAAAAAAAAAAACATGGTAGTGGATGGACCAATGACTGAAAGAGAACATGCTAGGGGCTTCTCAGGTGCCATAATGCTCTGTTAAGAGTCTGTCTCAAAAATAAAAAATAAAACAAATGAAACCCAGGCAGGCAGTAGCATAGTGGTGATTTGTCCAGGAGCGTATCTGGTATGGAAAAGTACACAGAAATCCTTCAGAAAAAGATTGGATTTTCCGAGGAAGAATGTGATGTAAATAAATGCTTGTGTCCATGGAAATGGAGAAAGAGAAAAACACAACCACCAAGCAAAGGGATAAACTGCATGTAAGTAACTAAGCAGGTGTCAGAGAATAGCAAAGTTTCGATCTTGCATTACGTAGGGAAAATGGTTCAACATTAATGAAATATACGTTTTGGATAGAGAATTACATTATCACTATAAACATTTCAAACCATAAGAACATATAGATTGAAAAGTAAAAATGGCTCTCTACCATCTTCAACCTTCACCTCTACCCCCCAGTTTTCTCCCCTTCTTAGAGAAAAACAGCATAAGGTATCTGGTAACTTACTTTTTCTTTTAACTTGGAGAGCTTTCCTTGGGTATATAAAAATCTATTTCATTGTGCGTCTATAATTCACCTATCCAGTCTCCAATTAAGCATTTAGGCCATTTCTAGTTGTCAGTGTTTATATTAAAATTGATGTTGCAGTTGACATCCTTGCACTTTCATCTTTGTGCACATGGTACCATAACTACTCAGTATTATATTCTCAGGGCATCTAACAAGCCCCATTTATTTAGTAACCAGATTTGTGTACTAGTTCTTTGACAGCAATATCTGGTCTATTTTTGGTCTCAAAATACCAGAGAAGGGAAAACTTTGTCTTCCCTTCTGCAGAGTCATTCATAAGGCCGTTCTGTCTTTTCCAAGCAGCTTCCTGAATTCCAGAGCGGCTGCTACCTGTTTCTGAGTTTCGGCACTTACATAGAGCATTATCTCAAGAGTGTCCCTTAATCACTTGGCGTTTCTTTCCCTTAACTAATTGCACAGTTAAAAACCCTTATCAAGTTTTTAATTATTCACTTAATTCTTCCTCCCAACAGTCTAGTGAGATCATAATAGTCTTTGTTATTAGTCCAATTAAGTAGTTGTTGTTGCTACAACTTAATTAAAGAGGTGATAAAGCCAGAGCACACCCCAAAGATTAAACACACTGACAGAGGTCACTGAGTGGAAGGCAGTTCTGTCTGGGTCTTACGAGTAGGGTTGTCTTATGCCCCTTGTGAAATCAGTTGCCTCTCACAGGGTCTTGATACATCTGGCCTGGTAGACACCAGCACCAGCCCTCTAGGTTGCCTATATTAACTGTAAAATAGAACCAAAGAGATTATTTGGTTCTGTCTTTGTGTTTGCACATGGTAGAAACCTCTGGAACAATGGGAGCCTCCTTAGAGATCAAGGTCTTTGCCTCTTGGCCCAACATAGCACTGTTGCATGCACTGGAGGATGGAACACAGGAGCCTCCCGGTCCTGGACACCAGGGTGTGCGATCACAGGCAGTTAACACAGTGAGAAGGGAGGCCCCCCACCCCCCAGTCCTGGACACCAGAGTGTGCGATCACAGGCAGTTAACACAGTGAGAAGGGAGGGCCATGGACACCGAGGTGTGCATCACAAGCAGTTAACACAGTGAGAAGGGAGGCCCCCCACCCCCCAGTCCTGGACACCAGGGTGTGTAATCACAGGCAGTTAACACAGTGAGAAGGGAGGCCTGTCAGTGGCAGTACCTCACAGGATATGCCTCAGGGTTATTCCTGATGGAAACAATTACAAACGTCCAAATGCCCACAGTGAAGATAGATTCAGTAAGTTGCAGCATTTTTATAGGGAACTATGAATCATTTTAACAAAAGAGATTAGATGAAAAAGCACATGGCGTTTCAGAGCTTCTCCAGGAGAGGCAAAGCACATCTGAATAATCTTGGAAAAATTTTCGGACTACACAGTTACTCCCCTCCAGCTTCAGATCCCCTGCCTCACCCACATTCCTAGCCCAGATTCAGATGCAGTGCCAAGACCCTCTCTCCAACCCTCCTCTTATGAATCACTACTTTAATAAATTTCTGATACCTGGGATATTGTTATGCATCTTATCTCTTGTGCAACTTGGGAGAGAAGCTACATCATATGTGAAAAAAAGAGAACCAGTATACACTTACTTTTTTTTTAACTTTTTTGAGATAGGGTCTCATTCTGCTGCCTGGGCAGTGGTATTAGCATAGCTCACAGCAACCTCAGATTCCTGGGCTCAAGCAATCCTTCTGCCTTAGCCTCCCAAATAGCTGGGACTACAGGTGCCTACCACCATGCTCAGCTTATTTATTTTTATTTTTGTAAAACAGCATCTGACTATGTTGCCCAGGCAGATCTTAAACTCCTGGCCTTAAGCAGTCTTCCCACCTTGGCCTCCCAAAGTGCTGAGATTACAGGCATGCGCCACCATGCCTGGCCTCAGTGTACATCTGTAGCGTAGATTACTACTTATGCCATGGAGAGAAGTTCAAGTTATATCAAGCTTTTTTTTAAGTTGATATGTTTTATAAACCTGTATAAATCTGTAAGTGCTGAAAAGTATCTGGAAGGAGGTACATCAAGGCATGAGGGATCATTTCTTCCTTTCTTTTTTCCTTCATTATTGGGCACCCACACCCTGCTTTGCCCTGTTCTAGCTCTGGGGACACACTTGTGAACAAAGCGAAAGTCTCTGCCCAGTAGTCAGCAAACACATAAATGAACAGATGCACTATGCAGTGCCAGTTTACTTAATTGTGCGCTCAGTAGTGCCTCAGCACCTACTGTGTGCCTGGCCCTGGGCTAGGTGCTGGGGGTGCACCCGTGGTAGAAGAAAATGACAGAATCCTGCTCTGGTGACTGCCTAGTAGAAGAGACTGACACTAAATTCTATATGCACAGAATCTTATATGGCAGAAAAACTACAGTAGGGAATGGTGGCACCCATAGCTCAGTGGGGAGGGTGCCAGACATAACTCCCAGGCTAGCTGGTTCAAACCTGGTCCCAGCCAGCTAAATAGCCATGGCAATTGCAACAAAAAACTAGCTGGGTGTTGTGGCAGGCACCTGTAGTCCCAGCTACTTGGGAGTCTGAGGCAAGAGAATCACTTAAGCCCAAGAGTTGGAGGTTGCTGTGAGCTCTGACACCACGGCACGGTACCCAGGATGACAGACATCCTTATACTGTCTCAAAAAAAAAAAAAAAAAAAAACTACAGTAGGGAGGAGAGATAGGGAGGGTGAGTGGAGGTGGGGCTGCAATTATAAATAGGGTAGGGCCTCCCAAAGAGGGTGGCATTGAGCAAAGACATGCAGGAGATAAGGCAGGAACCAGGCTGACCTCTGGGGAAGTTTCTCCTGAGGTAACCACAGGTGCACAGGCTGCGAGGAGGGAGCATGCCTGGGTGTGTCTGCCCCCAAGAAGGAAGCCCCACAGAAGGAAGGTGACAATGTAGGATTGGGCTGCAGAGTATTGGGACCTGTGGGTTTTGATCTTAAGAGCATACTAATCTGATTTCTGAGTTGGGGATGGAGCAGGGCAGTTAGGGAGCTGTTGCAATGGTGCGGTTCAAACATGAGGGTGTACACCACTCCTAGTCTCATTCCACATTTGCTGGAGAGTGTGGTCTTGGACAAGCTGGTTGTGAGAACTCCAAGAGAGAGCAGGGGACACAAAATGATCTTATGAAATGTTATGCAAATGTTAGAAAACATCATTTTGTAATTGTAGGTTCTGTGGAAAAGAAAAATATGGTTTTGGTCTCAAGAAGTTATCTCTGTATTGAAATGTAGCATAAACCCCATAGCAGGCGTGGGGCTAAATATTTGACACGTATTGTGTCATTTACTCATGAGCTGAGCGCTGAGGTCCTGCAGTTGGGGGTGGTTAATAAATCCCTGGTTTATGTCCCCTGGGATACATGGAGCAGCTTGGAAACTTATGCTGCTTCTGCACAGGGCAAAGAAAACACATAAGGCTCGTAGCTGTCCCTTTAGGACTTCAGGATGAACCTTTGTCTTTTCTCTCCAGTTCTAAAACCTTGAAGATATGTGCTAAATATGCGTATGAGCTAATTGTTCATAGACGTCATAATTTACTTATGTACCATAATTGATTTAACCAGCTCTCTATTTCTGTGTGAGTCCAAACTTCCCCAGGTTCCTGGGGGGCTTCTCCAAGCTAGGGGTTATCTCACTGCCATAAATTATCTTCCGCAAACACATGGGCCTCTTTGGTAATGCAGCCCAGATGTGAGTATTTGAAAAGCCTGATAGGGAGCAAGCAAGCATTTAAACAGGAATGCAGGGACTTGGGTGACCTCACTGGAAAAGCTCCCATTCCCTCAGGGGAGAGCAACCTCAGGTGGCTCGGGGTGGTACCACCCCATTCCAGTCAAAACTCTTCGGAATGCCTCTTGCTTTTTTTTTTTTTTTTTCTGTTCTTTTTATTGTCTTCCCTCTTCCTCTCCCTTCTTTTCCTCCTCCTTTTCCTAAGTCACCTTTGCCATGTCCTAAGACTGTGACCACCCTGAGCATTGTCTATGACACTCCTGGTTAACTACAACTCACTACACTAGTGGGAAATTCTAGGAGAAACTGTGCAGGCAGACTGCTGCCTCTTTGTCAGAGTTGCTACAAGGTCAGAGCCTTTTTAATTCAACCAATCCTGGATTTGAATGTACATCTTTAGACTGTTTGACTCAAAGAAGCACTATAAAGGTTGGACACAGTAGCGCATGGCTGTAATCCTAGCACTTTGGGAGGCCAAGGTGGGAGGATCCCTTGAGCTCAGAAGTTTGAGACCAGCCTGAGTAAGAGCAAGAACCCATCTGTACTAAAAATAGAAAAATTAGCTGAGTGTTTTATGGCAGATGCCTTTACTCCCAGCTACTCAGGAGCCTGAGGCAGGCGGGTCGCTTGAGCCCAGGAGTCGGAGGTTTCTGTGAGCTATGATGCCACAGCACTCTAGCCAGGGTGATGGAGTGAGACTCTGTCTGAAAAAAAAAAAAAGAGAGAGAGAGAGAGAAAGAGAGAGAAGAATGAATGAACAGTATCCCAGAATATGGGTTCTGCACCTGCTGATTGCATTAATATCACCCATGACCCCTAAGTGGCCCAAACCATTCTGAACTTCCATCTTTGAGGATCCAACAGGGGTGTCCAATCTTTTTTCCCCTGCCATACATTGGAAGAAGAGTTGTGTTGGGCCACAAGTTAAATATACAAACACTAACAAAAGCTGGTGAGTCAAAAAAAGGTTTGTGTATAGTCTTCCCTATATCCAACACCATAGATAAGCAAAATAGGCTTCAAATAAAATCTGCATGCAGCCCGCTGAATACTCCTGTGAGGTGGGAGAGTTCAAGAAAAACACACAATTCTTTGAAACACATGCTTGAGCCTTCCAGTTTCTTTTCTTTTTCCTTTCTTTTTTTTTTTTTTTTTTGCAGTTTTTGGCCAGGACTGGATTTGAACCCACCACCTCCAGCATATGGGGCCATGCCCTACTCCGTTGAGCCACAGGCACCACCTCTGATTCCAGTTTCTTACAGGCTGTTTCTTAGCATGCTCCCTGAGCAAATATAACAGAGCATTTCTGGAAATCTTTTCATTTTCCTCTCTAATCTTTTGGTCTTATCTTTTGGTGGGTGTGCTTAGTGTTTTTGAAGTTTTAAGAAACAGATAGGCTGGGTGTCCTGGCTCATGCCTATAATCCCAGCACTCTGGGAGGCCAGGAGACCTGCCTGGGCAACAGAACAGAGACTCCATCTCTACAAAAAAAAAAAAAAAGAAAGAGAGAAAGAAAAGACAGGGAAAAGGAGAAGAAATTAGCCAGCAGTGAAATTGTTGGGTGAAAGGGCCATGCGTACTTTCAGCTTTATTGGCTACTACTAAGCATTTTTCTAAAGCTTTTTTTTTTTTTTTTTTTTTTTGAGACAGAGCCTCAAGCTGTCCCCCTGGGTAGAGTGCTGTGGCATCACAGCTCACAGCAACCTCTAACTCCTGGGCTCAAGTGAGTCTCCTGTCTCTACCTCCAAAGTAGCTGGGACCACAGGCGCTCACCACAATGCCTGGCTATTTTTTGGTTGCAGCTGTTATTATTGTTTGGCAGGCCTGGGCTGGATTTGAACCCACCAGCTCACATGTATGTGGCTGGCGCCTTAGCCGCTTGAGCCATAGGCACCGAGCCTAAAGCATTGTTTGTTTGTTTTTTTAATTTCAGATTAATATGAGAATACGCATAATTGGGTTACATAGATTGCTTTTCTAAGGTTCAGTCCATGTTGTAGTTGTGTCCTTCACCCGGAAGTGTACCATGTGTCTGTGCATTGTACCAGCTGGTGAGAACTTACCCATCCCCTTCTCCCCTCGCTCCTATTTGAACTTAATTTAGTTTTTTTGTCATGTGAGCATGTATTTGTTAATTTTCTTTTTTTTTAATTTCCTTGCTTATTTTTTATTTTTATTTCTTTGCTTTTTGTTGTTGTTGTTGTTGTTGTTGTTGAGACAGAGTCCTACCCTATGCCCTGAGCATAGCCCCCTGGCAACCTCAGACTGGCATCATAGCCCCCTGCAACCTCAGACTCTGGCTGTGGGCATCCTGCTGCCTCAGCCTCCAGGAGCTGCTGGGATTACAGGCGCTCACTGTGGCGCCCAGCTGGATTTTTACATTTTTTTAGGATTTGGGGTCTCACTCTCGCTAGTTTCAAATTGGAACTGAGTACATGTGATGCTTATTTTTTCCATTCTTGTGTTACTTGTTTAGGGGAATATTCTACCAAGCTGCCCAGGTTGTTATAAAAGATACAAAATCTCTGTCTTTTTATATAACTGAATAGTATTCCATGTATTCCATTCCATAGACTACAGTTTATTAATACATTTGTGTGTTGAAGGGCACATAGATTGTGTCCACATCTTTGCAGTTGTGAATTAGGCTGCTCTAAGTATTCAAATGCAAATGTCCTTATGGTAAACTGTTCTTTTCTCTTTTGGATAGATATGCAGAAATGGGATCGCAGGGTTAAATGGAAGGTCTTCCTTTAGTTCTTTAAGGAGTCGCCATACTTCTTCCCATAGAGACTGAACTAGATTGCAGTCCCACCAACAACAGTGCATGAGTGTTCCCTTCTCTCCACCCCCACCCCAGTACTGGTCACTTTAGGAGATTGTGATGTGGGTCATTCTCATTGGAATTAGGTGGTATCTCAAAGTTATTTTGATTTGCATTTCTCTGATGATTAGGGATGATGAGCATTTTTTCTTGTGTTTATTGGCCATTCACCTGTCCTCATAAGCAAGGTTTCTGTTCATGTCTCTTGCCAAATTTTAATGGGCAAGAGACATGATCGTTGATTTTCTTAAGTGCTTTCTGGATTCTGGTTGATAGCCTTTTGTTGTAGCATACAAATATCTTCTCCCATTCTGATGGTTGTCTCTTTCTTTTGTTGATTATGTCCTTAGCTGAGTAGAAACTTGCTCAAGTCCTATCTATCTGTCTCTCTATATATTTATTTATTTGAGACAAAGTGCCACTCTGTTATCCTGGGTAGAATGCTATGGCATCATAGCTGACAGCAACCTCAAACTAAAGCTTGGGCTTGAGCAGTCCTCTTGCCTCAGGTCCCAAGTAGCTAGCACTGCAGGTGTGTGTCACTACAACTGACTAGTTTTTTCTATTTTTAGTAGAGACAGGGTCTCACTCTTGCTCAGTCTGATCTGGAACTCCTGAGCTCAAGTGATCCACCCACCTCAGCCTCTGAGAGTGCTACGATTATAAGCCTGAGCCACTGCATCTGGCCTTATTTGTTTATTTTTTGATACAGAGTTTCGCTTTTTTGCCACAGACTAGAGTGCAGTGGCATCAGCCTAGCTCATAGCAACCTCAGACTCCTGAGCTCAAGCAATCCTCCTATCTCAGTCTCTAGAGTAGCTGAGACTATAAGTACCCACCACAATGCCCAGCTAATTTTTCTATTTTTACTAGAGACAAGGTCTCACTCTTGGTCAGGCTGGTCTCAAACTTACAAATTCAAGCAATCTTCTTGCCTCAACCTCCCAGAGTACTAGGATTACAGGTGTGAGCCACCTCACCTGGCCCCCATTTATTTATTTTAGTTATTGCTGCTAGATATAAACATATGTTTACATAGCTCACCAAAAAAGCCTGTATAAAAATATGCACCAATCACTACTCATAATAGCTCGAAACTGAAAAGAATTCAAATGTTCACCAGCAGGGTAATAAGTAAATTGTACCATGTTCCTAACATGGAGTGCAATACAACAATGGGAATAAAACATTACACCTCCCAGCAATAATCTCACAAATTTAATGCTGAGCAAAAAAGCCCTATTTAAAAATAGAGGGAAAAATCTGACTGTATAACCATTTATATAAAGTTTAAAACCAGCAAAAATAATCTATGATACTAAAGTCACAACATTGGTAACTTTGGGGGCAGGGCACTGTCTTGGAAGGAGCAAAAGGGGACTTCTTAAACTGTTTCGTGTTAACATTTACAAGTGAAATGTACACTTGTAATTTGTGTACATTTTTTACTGTTATACTTCAATAAAAAGTTTGTTTTCAAATGAAAAAAAAGCAATTAGTCAGAAGTGGTGGCTTACACCTGTAGTCCCAGCTATGTGGGAGAATGAGGTGCTTGAGGCCAGGAGTTCAAAACCAGACTGAACAAGAGCAAGATCCCATCTCTATAAAAAGTAGAAAAAACACCAACTATTCATGGGGGGGAGGGGGGTTACTTCTAGTCCCAGCTATATGGGAGGCCAAGGCAGGAGGATTGCTTAAACCCAGGAGTTAGAGGCTGCAGTAATCTATGATGGTGCCACTGCACCCTAGCCTAGGCAACAGAATGAGACCCTGCCTCAAAAAACAAAAAACCCCAGGACTATGTGTGTGTGTTTCAGGCCAACGTAGAGGGAAGCTTCAAGGTAACATCAGAAGGAAAGAATTAGTGCTGTGAGGACAAAAGAAGCTATAAACTAAAGAGGTTAAAAACTTGGCCTTCA
The DNA here is from genome assembly GCA_963574355.1 of Loris lydekkerianus. Lineage (NCBI taxonomy): Eukaryota > Metazoa > Chordata > Mammalia > Primates > Lorisidae > Loris > Loris lydekkerianus. The sequence goes on along the minus strand of CAUYPK010068451.1, from coordinate 15,359 downwards.
GTTCAGGGCTTCATCACAGCCGCACTGTTGACATGGGAACCAGATCATTCTTTGGTTAGGGAGCTGAGCTGAGCTAGAGGCACCAAGCAGCGTCCCTGGGCTCCACCATGATGCCAGTGTCTCTCCCCCAGTCGTGACAGTGAAAATGCCTTCGGCACTGCCAGACACTCATATTGCTAAGTATGCTGAGAGCAGTGCTTTAGCATCATTCTCATATTCAAACCCCAGCTGAATGTGGCTTCTGACACCCTTTCAGAGCAGCTTCTTTATCTGTAAAGTGGAGCTGGTGGTAGTACCTGTCTGCGGGGGGTGGGGAGGATTACAAGTGGGTTTTTTTGTTTGTTTTTTTGTTGTTGTATTTATTTATTTATTTATTTATTTATTTATTTATTTATTTTTGCAGTTTTTGGCTGGGGCTGGGTTTGAACCCGCCACCTCCGGCATATGGGACCCACCCCCTACCCCTTTGAGCCACAGGCACCGCCTACAAGTGTTAACATGTAATGCAGACCCCCTCTATAAATGTTAACTGTTTTGAAGCTATAACTTTCAGAGGCTGCCTTAAACCATGTTCAGTGGGGGAAACATTCTATCACGTGTTATATAGTCTTTGCATGTGGAAGGTTTCAGCTTGTCTAGCTTGGGTCTGGACCTATTTCCCTCTGCCCTGGGTGGAAAATCTAAGCGTATATCTTCCATTCACCATACCCAGCTGTTACCTCCCTACGCAACTGTCCTTCCCATTCCCTCCCCAAGCAGCTGCAGGGAAAAGGTGAACACTGGGAATTTACGTAACCTGCCATTGTAGGCAGTCTAGGGGAGAAGGCTCCCTCCCCTTCCTGGCAGGTCACAGCAAGGCCCTTTCTCTCCTGAGCTTCTAGCCTTTCTAGCAAACTCAGGAAGAGTCACACTGCAGGAAAGGAGTCAGAGGGCAGGTTCCTACAGGCTTACCTGGAACCCTCTCTTGTTCTAGCCTTGTCTGAAAATTCAGAAATGAGGAAGAGCGTTCCTGGCAGCAGAGCACATAGTCGAAGCAAATTGTGCTTCCCCTGGGGATTCTCCAAGGCTGCTCCCTCCCAGAGATGAAAGGGAACATATTAGACTCCCTTCCCGTAAGCTTGGGGAAAGTGAAATACGCTGAAATTACACTCCAGCCTTCAGCACGGTTATAAAGCAAGACTGTGACTACATTGCAGGATCATTATGAGCAATAAACAGAGATCTCCCTGCTCAGAACATGGCTGAGGATCTGATAGAAATCTCCTTAAGTGTGCAGCTGCAGTGGGTGCCTGAAATTACCCATAGTAATTAAACAAAACCTAGAATGAGGCACTTTGACTTAGCCCTCGCTGGGCGCCAGTCACAAACCCAGCATTGTTCAGAATGCAGAAACATTGAGCAATTCTTGCCCAATTCACCTTCTTTGAAGATAATCAGTCAGACACAGCAAAAGCCCTGGAAAACAAAGAAAATGTACTTAATTGGGAAGAAACAATCATAAGTGGTAAGGAAGAGCATTGGTTTCACACTGTTTTCTTGTTTTGTGTTAAATCAAGACCACAAAATATAGCATTTATTTATTTTTTTAAGAGGCAAGGTCTTGTTCTATCTCCTAAGCTGAAATACAATGGCAATGTCATGGCTCACCATAACCTAAAACTTAGAGTTCAAGTGATCCTCCCACATTAGCTGTCCAAGTCGCTGGCACGGTAGACATGTACCACCACGCTTGGGCTAACTTTTCTATTTTTTGTAGACATACAATCTCAGTATGTTGCCCAAACTGGTCTTGAACTCCTCAACTCAAGCAATCCTACCGCGTTGGTCTTCCAAAGCATTGGGATTACAGGCATGAGCCACGGCACCCAGAACCATTTACTGCCTTGAGAAAAAGACCATAGGGAAGATCTTTGAAACGTCTATTCTGATTTTTACAGTTAAAATTTTAAATATGTTTTCAACTGAGTCAATGCCTTTATTGTAGTCCCATGGATAGAGCAATAACAATTTAGTATTAATAATCACTGCCACTCATTGGTGGCTGAACTGCATGCCACCCACTATGTTGAGGGTGTTTAAAACATCTCCATTTTTCCAGTGTGTGGGGTAAGAGGAGGCAGCTGGCCCATGGGCCCAGGACCTGTCAGCATTAGCACTAGGATTTACACTCCTGCTTAACCAACAATCAACACTTGTGCCACTGATGAATAAATACCACAAAATGGAAGCAGTAGCCACCTAAATATAAGTAACTATTCAAAGGACAGCCCATCTTGAGCAGTTCAAGTTTTGTGCCTTTTGACAGCCATGTGTTGTCATCTGGCTGACAGGCTTGCATGCCCTCAAGACGAGCCATCTTTGTCATGCCTTGTGGTGTGATGTTCTATCATCACTGATGAGTGATTGGGTGAAGCAAGGAAGGGAAAAAATGCTAATGGGAGGAGCCCAACTGGTGGAGACAAAAACCTTCCCCAGCAAATTATTTTCTCAAGAAATCATATTTGTTAAATACTTGTGTGAGGTTTGTCTCTAAAACATGTGCCTATTCAAAAAACCTGGGTTTATTCTCAATTTGAAAATTGACACATGGTCTTCAACTTAAAGTCTTAGTGAAATCACTCACAGTAAATGTGCAGAAAGGAAACAGTATCCTTTTGCAAAAAGGACTGAAACAAAAGGTCTTTATTTTTGTGAGTTTGGGATAGGCTGTTTCATTTCACTAAGAATCCCTAGATTTTGTTTGCAGTTCATGGTGTGTGTTGATAGGTGTGCCCAGAGAGCTATTTTCCCCAAGGATCTTACGTACTTTCCGTACACACCATAAATAGGAAGAAATTACAATGACCTCCTTGACTTGAGGGAGAGGTGGCAACTGGATACCCAGGCTGCCAGAGACTCCAGGGCGGGTGGCCAGAAAGTAGTGGGAAATAAAGTAGGGACCTGTTTGCTGGAAATAGGGTATAGTCAGGGGCTTGGACTTCAGAAACAAGGTGAACCCAGTTTCTGGCACAAAGGTATCTGTTCAGATTTGGATGGGCCACAGACTGATTTGGAATGGAGCCACCTCGCAGCCTGCATGTGGTTTCTGCAACGCGCAAAGACTGGCAGAAAGATGGTCTGGCTGATAAGCCCTCTGCCTAGAATGCACTTCCTACCTTGGTTACCTGGTGAACTCATGCATTCTCTAAGACTCAGCTCAATTGTCCCCTCTCTTTTGGCACTTAGTCTGGATTTCAGTTTGGCAGCATCCTCCCTCTTAATTCATACGTGGAGTTATCTGCATACCTCTTGTGGGCCCCTGTACCATGGTGCACATCTTATATTTCCATATGATTGTTATCATGAGAAAGCAGTCTATTATATTGGTTTGGAATATGAACTTAGAAGCTTATCAGACCTCAGTTTGAGTCACAGCTCTACCACTTCCTAGCTTGTATGCCCTGGAGATAATGACTTTCCATCCCTGTAGCCTTGAGACTTTTGCATATGAATGTGACGTCTGCTGAAGACCAAGACAGCTTTAATCCTTGTATAACAAAATCTCAGAATTTAAAAACAAAGTTTTTTGGAGACAACAGGAACATTTAAATGAAGATTGTATTTTAAATAATACTAAGAAATTATTACAAGCCTTGTTAGCGTGAAAATTTATTACCGTATGTTTTCAATACAGTCTTTCTCTGTTAGAGATATATTGAAGTAATTAAAGTGAAGGAAAAAAGTAATGACAGACACAGTAGAAAATAGACCTTGAGTTCTACTAATCTGACCTGGGCTCTTAGAGGAGCAGAGAGATCACTTCTTTGGCGAGGCCTTGCCCTTCTGAGACTACTCCAACTTTAAGAAGGATTTTTAGGCGGGCCCAGTGACTCATGCCTGTAATCCTAGCAGTCTGGAAGGCCGAGGCAGGTAGATACCTTGAACTCAGGAGTTTGAAACTAGCCTGAACAAGAGTGAGACAACACCACCCCCACCCCCCATCTCTGCTAAAAATAGAAAAAGTAGATGGACATTGTGGCAAACACCTGTAGTCCCAGCTACTTGGGAGGCTGGGGCAAGAGGATGGCTTAAGTCCAGGAGTTTGAGGTTGCTGTGAGCTAGGGTGGGGTCACAGGCCTGTGGCCTCAGGCAACAGGGTGAGATTGTCTCTTAAAAAAAAAAATAAATAAATAATTTTTATAGGTTAATCCAAAAGCTATCACCTTATATCTTTTGTCCACAGGCTTTGGTTTGCTTTTTGAAGCAATAAAGAACAGATGTAATTCTGTACATACTAACATTTTACTGAATATCACACTAGTCTTGTTTCTCTGCCTGCTTTTTCTACATGACTGAGATGTCCATAATTATTGAGAGCTTAGCATCCTGCTAAGTACTGGTTGAATGAACCAGGAGAGACAGCTCAGGGGATTTTGGCAAGAGCATCATCAACTACTGACTAGGCATGGTGGCTATGCTGTAATTTTAGCACTCTGGGAGACTGAGATGGGTGGATTGCTTGAGCTTAGGAATTCGAGACTAGCCTGAGCAAGAGGGGACCCTATCTCTAATAAAAATAGAAAAAATAGAAAAAGTAGCTGGCCTGTAGTCCCAGCTACCTGGGAGGCTGAGGCAAGAGGATCTCTGGAGGCCAAGCGTTTGAGGTTGCTGTGAGCTATGACACCAGGACACTTTACCCAGGGTGACAGAGTGAGACTCTGTCTCAAAAAAAAAAGCATTGAGTCAAAGAGCCCAAATTAAAACCAAGGCCCTCTGCCCGGTGGCCAGACCCCTTAACTCAGTGTCTGCAAAATGTATATCTATGAACAGGTATCTCCTGCCAAGGTTGTTGTGATGATTAAATGAGATAACACTCATTGGAAAGCACTTAGCACACTGCCCAGCACATAAGTAAAAGCTCAGTAAATGTCAGCTGGGAGCCTGCTGCTGCTCAGGCTGCCAGTAGGAAACCTGGTAATGTTATCTCCCTTTATAGCGATAAAAATGCCCAGGAAAGCCACAAAAGCTGGAAACCACCACCACCACCTAGCAGAACTGGTACGTTCTTGGAGATGCAAGGAAACTTGCATAATGTAAGTCGTCTTAGGCTTGCAGCTGAGCTCATCTCCTCCACCGAGGCCTTCTGGGGTTCCATGTGTGATCGGCTTGCCCATCCACAATCCAAAGTGCAGAGCCTCTGCTGAGCACAGTTCTCTCTCCCCTCCAGGCCCCTGCACCCGCTGATCAACTGGCCACCTCTGAGGGGCCCACGTTATTCCCCACTGCACAGGTCAGGGTAGAAGGAACTAAATTCATGGGAGCATCCTGTCCACTAAAAGGAAGAAACTGAGGCAAAGTTAACATAGACAATTTATTTGGGCCACGGTTGAGGACTGAGGACTGCAGCCAAGGACACACTTTCAAGTTGCCTTGGGAAGTACTTGGAAAACAAAGAGGAGGCTCAAATTTGTTTTCTTTTTTTGGTTGCTGTTTGGCCGGGGCTGGGTTCGAACCCACCATCCTTGGTGTATGGGGCCATCACCCTACCCACCGAGCCACCAGCACCACGCAGGAGGCTCAAGTTTTAAAAGAAAAAATGGGCAATTACAAAATTTATTTGTCAGGAATTTTCTTTGGTTTACAGAAATAACATTGATTAGTGATTGGCTATGCATAAATTATGGGGTTAGTTATGGTGTCCAACATCTGGCATTTTATGGCTCCTTGAAGGCAGTTAGTCTAGAGCCCACAGAATAATCAGCTTGAAGAGCTAATTATTTAGCTCAAGGGGGAGTGAGATGTGACTGCAGTTGCATTTTAAATACCTCTCTGGACCTGATCATTTAAAGAGCCTCACATTCCTGAGATAAAAAAGAACTTTTTTTCAGCCAGGAATGGTGGCTCATACCTGTAATCTTAGCACTCTGGGAGGCTGACATGGGTGGATTGCCTAAGCTCAGTAGTTCAGGACCACCCTAAGCAAGAGCAAGACCCCATCTCTATTAAAAATACAAAAACTAGCTAGATGTTATGGCGGGCACCCATACTCTAAGGCTACTCAGAAGGCTGAGGCAAGAGGATCTCTTGAGCTCAGGAGTTTGAGGTTGCTGTGAGCTATGATGCCATAGCCCTCTACTACCTACGGTAACAGAGTAAGACTCTATCAAAAAAAAAAAATTCTCAATACTTATATTATAACAGCAAATTCTGTCTTGGTGAAAGCCAAACTATGAATGTTTATATTTCCCAAATTTACCTACAGTATGTTCCCCACCTGGATTTCTTTTTATGCAGTGGAATTCCATGTTTTCTTACCTTTCAGATATAGTTCAAATCCCATCATGTGCTTTAAGTTCTTTAAACATAATGCAAGTTTTGCCAAGCCTCAGTAGTTAGAATCTATCTTTCTTTCCTTCTTTCTTTCTTTCTTTTTCTTTTCTTTTCTTTTTTTTTTTTTTTCTGAGACAAAGTCTCACTTTGATGCCCTTGGTAGAGTGCTGTGGCATCGTAGCTTACAGCAACCTCCAACTCTTGGGCTCAAGCAATTCTCTTGCCTCAGCCTCTCAAGTAACTGGGACTCCAGGCTCTAGGTGCCTGCCACAACACTTGGCACTTTTTAGAGATGAAGTCTCACTCTGGCTCAGGCTGGTCTCTATCCTGTGAGCTCAGGCAATCCATCACCTCAGCCTCCCAAGTGCTAGGATTACAGGCGTGAGCCACCACACCAGGCAATAGTTAGAATTTCTTGAAACATTACTATGTGCCAGGCACTGTACTAGACACTTCATATGTAATATAATTTATTTAAATCACATCACAGATCTCCTAGATGAGCATTCTTACCTCCATGTTATAGATAGAGGATCTTAGACTAAGAAAGTTTAAGTGACTTTCCTAGGCCCCACAGCTCTAAATTCCAGAAGAAAAGAATTTTATTACGGTATATACTTGAGTATAAGCCGAGTTTTTTCCGGCACAAAATTTGTGCCCAAAAACCCGAACTCGGCACAAATTTTGTGCCGAAAGAACTCGGCTTATACTCAAGTATATACAGTACTGGTTGTTGCTATTTTTTACTATTTTACATTTATTATCTAAGTTAATCCTTCCAAAATCCTCTGAAGTGTCAATCTAAAAGGAAGATGCTGAGGCAAAAAATATAAGGACACAGTAAGGACAGGTGCTAGGAGAACACAGACCCAAGTAACCTTGAACATGAGCTCCATGTGGTCTCTGTTACAAGGCAAAAAGGGGCGACAGGAAGTGGGCTGATACACAGTTGTCAGGAATTCTCATTGGTTTACAGAAATAACTTTGATTAGTGATTGTACATTGTTAAGCTATAGGGTGTGGATTATGATATCCAGTGTGACATTATTAATTTATAACTACTTGTAGCAATAGCACGCAAGAGATGATCTCAAGAGACGATCACACAGGTCAAGGGGAAAAGTAGGATTTTATATGTCTCATTTTAATGCCTCTCTAAGCCTGATAATTTTTTTTTTTTTTTTTTTGAGACAGAGTTTCACTCTGTTGCTCAGGTCAGAGTGCAGCAGACTCATCATAGCCAACGGTAGCCTCAAACGCCTGAGCTCAAGTGATCCTCTTGCCTCAGCCTCCTGAGTAGCTGGGATTACAACATCCAGCTATTTTTTCTATTTTTTTAGTGGATATGAGGTCTCACTTTGCTCAGGCTGGTTTCAAAACTTGTGAGCTGAACCAGTCCTCCCAACTGAACCTCCTGGAGTGCTAGGATTATAGTCCTGAGCCTCTGCACTGGCCTTAGGGCCTAATAATTTAAACAGACTAGCATTCCTCAGATAAAGTTCTTTTCCCAAATGTAAGTATGGTCTAAACACCCATTTTAGAAAAGACACAAGGAATGTCAGGCATGGTGGCTTGTGCGCACTGTCTCCGGCCCAGCCTCAATGACAGAGGGAGACCCCATTTCTAAAGCAGCAGCAGCAGCTAAGTCATTTGCTCAAGGCCACACAGCTAATAAATGGTGGTGATGAGAAGCCATTATCTAGATCTTTCTAGATTCCAAAGCCTATAGCCCCCCCACTCTTCATTTCCTTCACTGCTTTTGTACTTAACTTTCTCTTCCCATCAATCTAATTAGCACTTCAAACTTCATTAATCTCTTTTATGAGTTAAGCCTTTATAAGTATAAATATAAAAATATAACAATTTATTCTCTTTCTGGAACTTCCCTTGATGATTCAACATTAAGGTTTAGAATTTATCAAATGATTTTACTGTGGCAGTGATAAAGTTATTCACAGCCTTTTCACCTACATTTATCAAATGTTTCATGATTTTTGAAAGAGAGGAACCCAGCTTATGATTCTGTGGAGCTACCCCTGGCCGACCATGACTTTTACAGATCTGAGAGCAAGTTCTCTTTTGGCACTCAAAGCTGTGAGCTATCCTAGGCCATGTGTCTCTTTGTGTATTATTCATCAAGAGAGGCTCCAGAACTTGAGGGAAACTGCTGGGCCTCACATTGCCCACTGGCACACCCCAGGGTGCCAGCAGTTAGAGGTCAGCCACATCATTTCAGGATGGTGAAAACAAAAGTTGTTAAAAGACTCAGCCTCCTTCCTTCCCCATGGTGGGGCTGTCAGAGTGCTCTTAAAATAGGGGCCTGCAACCTCTGCTCTAAGTAAGTACTGAACAACCAAAATCTTAGAAAATGGGGTGGAGGGAGTGAGGCCCAGAATTCTCTGATTTGCATGAGAAAAAACAAAGACTGGTGGCTACTGAGAGCTTGGCTTTTAGCCAAGAGAAAAACCCACTGCCTGGAAGGATGAGAGGGAATGAGGGAGGGTGTGATTAAAACTCCCCCAGAGATGGGGGTGAGGTAGGCCCTCAGACCGAGGAGTCTGTAAACCACTGAGCCTCAAGCAGATCTCCGGGTTCAGTTACCTAGTGCTTGCTCAGCAGACTTAGGCTTTCAACTCTCAGAGTTCACCTGAGCTTTGTTTTGAAGCTGTCTGAGATATTGTGAACTCCCAGAAGGAGTTTCAGAGAATGAGCAATGCCAGATAAATTTGTGCTTACAGTTGGATGCCATTTGGGGTTTCTCTTTAACTCATCTTCTGTACGCGATTTTATCCTGCAGGTGTACATACACACACTCACATCCTCCATAGTGTGGAAGCCTGGACTGTAGATTTCTTTTTTAAAAAAGGGGGAAAATAAAGCACAATCCTCCCCTAATTCTTCAAAATTCTCTCTCTGCTTTTGGAAAACACTAAATGAAGAAATGAACTCATGCTGAGAGAAGGAAATAAATCTAACGAATAAACTCCTATGTTGTTTTGCAGGTTTTACATTGAGAGCATATCATTTTTAAAGGATAAAACCACCGTGGAGCTGTTTTTCCTGAATGCAAAATCCTGTGTACACAAGGTAAGATGCCTTGCTTGTCCTGTTCATTGAATTGTCCCCAGAGTGACAGGATTAGAGGGAGAAATGGTCTTCCTCTGTTCTCACACTCAAACTAAGAAAAAAAGCCACAGTCGTTTCTGTTGATAGTTCCAACCTCAGCATCTCCCCTGCCCTCCCTTCCACACAAATGGCAGCTCTTCCCAAATTCTGGGTGGGGTGCGGCACCTGTAGCTCAGTGGGTAGGGCACCGGCCACATACACAGAGGCTGGCAGGTTTGAACCTGGCCTGGGCCAACTTAATAACAACTGCAACAACAAAAAAAAAATAGCTGGGAGTTGTGGTGGGCACCTATAGTCCCAGCGTCTTGGGAGACTGAAGCAAGAGAATCACTGTAGTCCAAGAATTTGATGTTGCTGTGAGCTGTGACGCTACAGTACTCTACCCAGGGTGACAACTTGAGACTCTGTCTCAAAAAAACAAAATAAAACAAAACAAAAACATATCCTGAGTGGGGAAGACAGCCATCTCCACACACTCAAATGGCAGCTTTTCCCAAATTCTGGGTGAGGAAGACAACCATGTTACGCGTACACGCGCGCACACACACACACACACACACACATGCAAACACACACATACATACACACATGGCAGCTCTTCCCAAATTCTTAGTGGAATCATGCTTACACACAAACACTTCTTTAAATGCAGTAAATACTCGACACAGAATGACGCCAAAAGACACGAAGATGGATCAATCAGATTATGATTAAAACCTCTAGGTCAGAAGTGTTTTTTAACAAGGTATGCCCTTCACTTACCATAATTCAAAACCAGTTTTATTTAAGCCCACACTCTGCACACATGTGCCACCTTAGATCTGGGGAAGCAGAGTTGTTTTCAGGTAGTATCTTAGATGCCAGTGGTGAAGAAGCAGCGTTTTTTGTTTGTTTCATTGTTTTTTATTTCTATCCAATCCATCAAGGGCAGCTTCTTTCTGTAAAATTCAATGAACACACATTGCTAGAAAAGTAATCCTGGGCTGGGATGTTGCAGTCATGCCAAATTGCTACAAAAGTTTGGAAACACTCAATTTTTATCTTATCGCCTTGCAGACTACCATAGCTTTAGACTGAGCTTCCACTCTGGCCTCCTGAAGCCACCTCCTTGGCAAGGGGAACGAGGCCGGAGGCCAGAGGCCAAAGCATGGCCATCTACAGCCTATCTCTTCTCTTTTCGGTTATGTTCTGAATCTTAGGGCCCCAGAGTTCCCTCTAAACTCGATAGCTTCTCCCAGGCCTTCTTTTGGATTTATTGAGCATTTTATGTTTTCAGTTCACCTCTTTTATTAGTTATAACTCTTTTATTTCCATGGTTGCCTTAGGGTTTATAGTATATATGTTTATCTTCTCAAGTTTGCCTTCAATACACCACTTCAATACACCCTTCAATACACCACTTCTCACGTAGTAGAACCTTACAGTACATGCACTGTATACTTCTGTTTCTCATCCTTTCTACTTTTAATATCATACATTTATTTTAGATACCCTACAGATGCACATAGTGTTGTTATTTTTATGTAAACATTCATTTATCTTTAAAGAGATTTAAACAATACCAAAAAAAGCTTACGGATATACCCATGTAGTTACTATCCATCCTTTTGTGTAGATGAATATTTCTGTTGTTATAATTGTCCTTCTGCCAAAGGACTACTTTAGCATTTCTGACAGTGTGAGCTTTCTAGTGATGAGTTCTTTCAGCTTGTGTCTGAAAACATCTTTATTTGCCTTTGGTTTTGAAAGATAGTTCACAGACTATAGAATTGTATGTTGGAGATTTTTCTCTTTCTTTTTAAAATTTATTTATCTATTTATTTTCTGAATCTCTAGCTACAAAAGGGATAGTTTTTCTCTTTAAATAATTTAAAAATATTGATTCACTCTTCTAGCTTGCATTGTTTCTGATGAGAAGTCGGCTATCGTTCTTCTCTTTGTGCATCTACATATAATATCTTTTTCTCTGGCTGCTTTTAAGATTTTCTCTTTATCACTGCTTTGAACAATTTGATTCTGAGGTGCCTTAGTGTAAATTTCCTCTTGTTTCTTGTGATTGGGATTTATTGAGTGTCTTGGACCTGTAGGTTATTGCTGTCATCAAATTGGAAAAATTACCACCATTATTTCTTCAGATTTTTTTTGTTTTTTGCCCGCACTTATGCCTAATTTGCAACGCCCAATTATGCATGTATTAGGACACATGAAGTCCCACAGTTCAGTGATGCTTTATCTCTGTCTTCTGTTTTTTGGGAAGTGGGGAGTTTTAGTGTATATAGTTTCTATTGCTCCATCTTCAAATTTATTCTTCTTTTCTTTTGCAATCTAATCTGCTATTATCTCATCCAGCATATTGGAGGTTTTATCTTTATAAGTTTGATTTGAATCTTTTTTACATCTTGCATATGACTATTTAACTTTTTATATATATGAAATAGTTATAATAATTGTTTTAATGTCCTTCCTTGTCGACTTATTCCAATATCTGTGTCAGTCAACGTTGGTTTTGATTTATTTTTCTCTTTATTATAGGTCATGTTTACATATCTGGTAATATATGACTGGATGCTAGACATTGTTAATTTTATCTTTTGAATGCTGTATGTTTTTTGTATTCCTTTAAAAATTCTCAACATTCATTTGGGGATGCAGTATAATTGCTGGAATACAGGTTGACTTTTTTCAGGTCTTTCATGTTTATTAGGCTGGCCCAGAACACTGCCCATTCCGCAGCTAATCTTCCCCTCTAATGTCCTTTCTGAGTACTATATTCATTGCCCCAGGAATTAGGAGTTTTTCAGTCTGGCCAGTGGGAGCAGGTACTATTTCCAGCCCTGTGTGAGGACTAGGCACTCTGCCCTATCATCCTTAATCATCTTTTCAGATGGTCTCCAACTTTGGGTCATTTCCATTCATACATGGAATGGTCAGTTCTCTACTAAATACTCGGCGGGGACCCTCTACAGATCCTCAGGGTTCTCTCTCTGTGCAGCTGTCTTTTCCATGACACTCTGTTCTATGAATTTTACTCATTTTGATCTCCTTAGTCTCTCCCTTCTATTTCCTTAACTCAGCAAGTTCATTGTGTTGCCCTGTTTCTCCCTCCACAGCCTGGAACCCTCTCAGCAGTAAGTGGGGGCAGTCAGAGCACTCAAATTTTCAAGGTTTAGTCTTTATTACTAGAAGTTCAGTATTTTGAAATCTGTTGTTTTATTTTGTCTTTTTCTTTCTTTCTTTCTTTTTTTTTTTTTAAGTTTTTTTCAGGTGAGAGGGAAAATTCAGTCCCTGTGACTCCATCTTGGCCAGAAATGAAAATATTCGGAGTTTTTAGCTAATTCCATAGGGAAAATAAAATGTTTCCAGAACCAAAATCTTTATTGGAGCCTATTTCTGAGACTTGGGTTTCCTTTAAAACTCTAAGGGTTGACTGATGAGTAGATACCTAGATTGCAAACACAGCCTTACTAACTTAGGAACACATTCCATAAACCGCAGTTGGCTGCCCTCTCCTGTGTGGAGAAATACAATTACCCCTTGTGATATGTTTCACTGCCCAGCTGGCCGTGGTCCAGTGAAACCATCTTCTCGAAGGCTTGTTTGTTCTGTTGCTAATGCAGAAATGGTTTGGATGTACATTGTTAACTCCTGAGATTTCTCTTTGTACGCTAAATTTTATTTGTCTTGAGGAAGTCATGAGAAACAGAAATCTTTTAAATTCCACTCCATCTTACAAGTGTCAGTTGCTGGGAGCTCCTTTCTAAGTGAGAGTGTTTCATGACTTATTGAAGAATTTAGAACTTTTACAAAACATAATATTGTAAGGGACTATGACTTTTTGAGATAATTTTAAAAAATTTAACTGCAGGTTCCTTATGATGGGAAACCATAAAAATAAGGTCAAATAAAATTTAGTTGTAGGAATTTAGGGTTGGACATTTTTCTAATTATTTTTTCTAATTATTATTCTAATTATTTTTCTAATTATTATGCAGATGGCTGGTAACAATTCCAAGAGATGTTATGGGATTTGGTAGATTTTGATCAAGGAGCTTTCTTTTTTTTTTTTTTTTTTTTTTTAAATGTATTCATTTTATTTTACATATTTATCATCTTTTTTTTTGCAGTTTTTTTTTGGCCGGGGCTGGGTCTGAACCCACCACCTTCGGCATATGGGGCCGGTGCCCTACTCCGTTGAGCCACAGGCACCGCCCTGGTCAAGAAGCTTTCAAGTAATTTCTTAAGACATATGGTTATTTGAGAACATTCCACATAAGGAATATCATCTTGACTGTGGCCATGGGAATAAATAAGTCTAAGGAGAAGGTAGTCTCAGCTGTGGAATGCATGTAGGTGGATTTATTGATTAGTAAAATTAGTCACTGAAGGTGGTTAGCTGCTATTAATTCAGGGCTCACTGGTGAATCTGAGAGTGAATGAGTCTCCCTCTATACTGCACAGAGGACATTTTTCCCACCAGTGATGTGTTCAGCCCGTCTAATCATTCACTACCCACACTTCTTTCCTACCAGACAGACACCTTTCCCCTACAGCCAGTTCCTTCTTTCCACTGGGAATAGAAACATACAGGCATGAAAAGAAAGAGCTCTTATTTGCAAATACTGACTAAAACCACAGCATCTTTTTCTATACTTGCTTAGTAAGAAATATGACTGTGGTAGGATTTAATACAGTTGCTAAGCTCTGCAGAGCTATGTAAATATAGATTTATAGTCACAAAATCCAGTCTCATGAGTATATCATTTGAAACACTAGGTGGGTCCTAATGGTTTTGTAAATACCGTTGCCCATACTGTGTAAAGAGTAAGCTATTGGTGACACTTAAATGCATTGGAAGAAATATTATGCTTCATTTCTGAGTTTGTATATCTAGGATAGTCTGAAAAAGGGATAAAGATTTTATATTTTTGTTTACTGCAGACCTCCTGTATATTCATTGTGGCCCAGATTGGGCATTCACTGAATCGTTGACTAAATAAATGAATAAATGTTATTAATAATCAATCTTTGTTTCCCAAGAAGACAAGTGATAAACAAAAAAGTATAATTTGACTAGGAGGAATCATATAAAAATATTCATATTTACTGAGGAATTAAACATTTATGTTAAAAAATTTTTTTCAGGGATTACTGAATAACATTTAACAATGCTGTGGTCAACACTAATTCAACACTAATTACAATCTTTATCAAAGAGTAAGAGTGAGAAATTTTCATGTCTAGTCTGATATACCTAAATACTAGAGTATAAGCCAAGTTTTTGTGCTGAAAAACCCAAACTCAGCACAAATTTTGTGCCGAAAAAACTCGGCTTATACTTGAGTATATATGGTGTGTATGTGTGTGTATAAATATATATATATATCTTGAATATATATCTTGGTTTCTGGGGTTTTTTTGTTGGTTTGTTTTTTTAATTATTTTATTTTTATTTATTTATTTTATTTATTTATTTTTATTTATTTTTTTTTTTTTATTGTGGAGAAGGGGCGGGGAAAGAAGGCAGGGGAAGAGGTGCATGACAGGGTCGGGCCAGTGGCATGGTACCACATTGGCTGTATCTAGATAGAGGCAGTTTCAGGCCGGGCCTTGCTAAGTCATTGCTATGCGGAAGTAGCTCGATGGATCTACTTCTAGTCAGGCTCGGGAAGTTGCACTAGGCCTCAGGCACATGGCAGGGCCCAACAATTCCCTCTTTTGTTTTTTGTATGGCGGAAAAACATAGCCCTTGTCTTAGGTTGCCTGTTCTTGGAGTTTCAGTTGTACCCATCATGGGGATACAAACATCAATGGTTTGGTCCCTGTCTTAGGTTGACTGAATGCAGAGTGATCTTACCCGTCTTTGGGTACTATGAATGTAATCCACCATGCAGCCTCTCCATATCCTGTCTTAGGTTGTCCCCGCT
>CAUYPK010068448.1:0-43929 GCA_963574355.1 Loris lydekkerianus | reverse complement strand
TGGTTAATGAGCCAGTGATATTGGACCTCGACCTGATTTAACTGCCTCTAACCTTTTTTTGGGATACAGGGCCCAAAGGTGAAGGGTAAATAAGGGTAGCAGGGGAAGAAGGTAGGGTGAAAAACAATGTAGGCCCGTCCTGAGACATGTACATTTCCTGTCATTTAAAAATTTTTTTAAGATGTGATGAAAAATGTATGCTTTGTGTAAATATTCATGTTATGCCAGATTGAAGAGCATCCCAGAAATATTTAATAAGTTTTGCTTGATATTCTATTTTTATTATCTAATCTGATGCAATTTCTATTTGTATCAGTGTATGTTATTACATTTTCTAAACATGGGAAAATATTATGTTCAAATCCAACTAATAAATATATGTCTTGCTCATTGGGTGGCTTTAGACTACAAATTATGTCAGTTAGGTACAAAGCCTTTGTTTTAGAAAAGAAGATACATTTGGGGCTTGGCGATTGATTCTTCTGTTCCCCTCTTTTATTCGGGCATACTTAAAATGAGGTGATGTACATGGTTAAAATCTCTCTGATTGTTTTATTGGAGCAGATTGCCACACACAGAGAAAACAGTTAAGAATGTCGATTAGAGACATTTTGTAGCGTAGTCAGAAACTGAGAGGCTTGTAGAAAAGGTAGGCAATGTTTGTCCAAAGAAGAGAAGAGACATACTAAAAATTGTTATGTTAAAATAATGTAAAAAACAACTATTAAAGAAGTCACAAGGAATTTCGTAAAAAGTTCTGCAATAAAAAGGTATTTCTCAAAGTTTTATTTAGACTCCGATTATCTGCTGACAAAGCTTGCACCCTGCACACACACACACTCTCACACTCACACACACACTCTCAGACTCATACACACTCACCCACATTCACACTCATACACACACACTTACCCACACACTCTCAGACTCATACACACTCACCCACACTCACACTCATGCACACACACACACACACTCTCAGACTCATACTCACCCACACTCACACTCATACACACACACTCTCAGACTCATACACACTCACCCACACTCACACTCATACACACACACACTCTCAGACTCATACTCACCCACACTCACACTCATACACACACACTCTCAGACTCATACACACTCACCCACACTCACACTCATACACACACACACTCACACATACAAAAAAGAGAACGGAACAGAGGGAGAGAGATGTGTGGGGAGAGAAAAGTTAAATATAAAAACCAAAAGTAATAGATTAATAATTAAAGGAAGAAAAGAGTACAGGGTTCTTTTCGGTTTCCAAAATAAAAATTCTCCAAAATATTGTTTACTTCTAGGGTCCCTTCCATGCATTCACAGACAGTAATGGTCCAATTAGTTTCATAATAGTAGTCAGAAGTGCACCTGATTTTGTGTTGACACGTTTACTGATGATGCAAAACAATGTGGGTAGAACTGCTGGTGCCTGAGCATAAATCAAGAAAGTGGCATCAAACCACTAGAAGCCCTTGTATTCTTCACAGCCAGGAGTTTCAGGGAAAAAAACAAAACAGAACAAACAAAAGAAACCCAAAATTAAGAATATCCTGGATGAAACATAAAATTATTAATTTACTAT
Organism: Loris lydekkerianus; assembly: GCA_963574355.1. Classification (NCBI taxonomy): domain Eukaryota; kingdom Metazoa; phylum Chordata; class Mammalia; order Primates; family Lorisidae; genus Loris; species Loris lydekkerianus. Next base: position 42,317 of record CAUYPK010068448.1, on the reverse strand, counting down.
CTATTAATTCTCAGTTCCCAGGAATATGGTTGTAATCTTCTGTGTGTTTAAATAGGAAGGACTCAGAATGTGCTGCCATTTCATAAAGAAGCCCCATGATTGTGCCCTGGCTCCTGTCCTTGTCCCTGTCGCAAGCTACACTAGCTTTTTTCATGAAGCATTATTTTGACTTCAAAGAAAGACTGACTGAAAAATTGATATTTTACAGCCATTTTCTTGATAGTGAGCAAGAAAAACAGTGGACCTGCCACTTTAAGAAAAACACCTGCTGGTGTTTATCATCAATGATAAAATTTGAGCTTTGAAATGAAAATTAGCAATTTGGAAAAATTGTATCTGCTACTGGGAGACAAAAGCTACCTAATTCTTAAACACTTTTCTGATGGGATAGATAATTAAATTAATTAATATGATCCTTAATATTGTATAATTAATTATGCCAACATTAAAAAGATCAGCAAATTGATCTTTCTGAATGATGTGTATGTTCATAGGGTGACAAAAGCATGCATGCATAAACGATCCTTTCAAATTTCAAGATAGAGCAATGAAATTGAATGTAAAATAGTACAAAAACAGTGATATTTTCTGATTCTGCATTTCAACCACTATTTAAAAAGTACTATTTGTTAATAGTACTAAACTATTAAAGAAGAATGTCCCCAATTATCTGAAAATGGCTATTAAAATGCCCCCACATCTTTTCCAACTTCATATCAATGTGAAGTTGGATTTTCTTTAATGAATACAATTTAGGGTAATACAAAGAATATAGAAGCATATGTAAGAATCAAACTCACTGTGTTATGACAGAAGTTTATAAAATTATAAAATAATGGTATTATTAATTTATTAGTTTCAGAAAAAATAGTACTTTTTCCTGAAGCATATAATTGCATTTTGAAATTTTTAATTAATAAAAATTTAAAATTTTTCTCATATGTAATATTTGATAAAATAAGTATCAATTAATATAACCCATGTGAATGAACATTCTTTGGATTCTTAAGAATTTTTAACAGTGTACAGGGACACTCAGACAAAAATTAGCACATGACTATGCCAAAAAAATTTTATGTTCTTTACTTATGGGGAAGATTGTTGATATATTGGAATCTCAGGGTCCTACTCCCTCTGAACATTCTTTTTATTCTTAACTTTAATGTATGTCTTTTTTATTACTTTCCCCTTCTTCCTCTAATTATTCATATCTAGTCTCTTCTGCATATTTTTAATGTAGGGATTTCCTAAGGTTTACCGCTAACCACCTACTATTTCTCCTATACTCTCCAATGACTGTTAGGAGTCATTGTCACCTGTCCCTGGGCATTCTTACTAGTTATGTCAAGAGTGCTATGACCAGTTTTCCCTCTGGCAGTTTTTTTTGGGTTTTCTCTTTCAGTAAGTTACTCTAAGAGGTGATGAGAAATCTCTCTCCAAGGTGAGGGCCAACAGCCTTAAACTTTAGATAAAAACAGTGGATTCCTCCAGCTCAGTTCTCCTCTCCTACAACACAGCCTACTGCATGTCCAAGTGTCTATCCTGGGCCCTTTGCCTCACCCCCATGGGACTTAAGTGGCATGGGACAGTGATGGAGACTGACGTGAACCTCTGACTACTGTTCCTTGTCTGTTACCCAAGTACCTTGCAGTTTCTCCCTGCCCCTGTGAAACTCTGGGAGATAATCTTATGAACCCTCAAGAAGGAAGAGACCCTAGCCAGGGATATCCAACCTGCGTCCAACCCACATGGGCCACATACTGATATTTGTGAGGACTTTTTTGTCTATCTGTGATGTCAGATATCACAAAAAAGGATTCAAGGACCTTTTTTTCCCCCTAGTCATTAGTGTATTTAATATGTGGCCCAAGACAACTCTTCTTTCAGAGAGAGAGTGAGAGAGAAAGAGCAAGTGGGCCTTGCATATTGTTTAACAGTGACCTTTTCCTCACCTCTGGTTTCCCCTCAAATTCAGAAAGAGCAACAACTCCATTTATGACTAGCCTAGATTTCAGTCCCAACTGCAGATTGTCTACCAGAACAATAGGAAAAAGACACATCCTGTGTCCCATTTGACCAAAGTTCTATTATATCAGGTAATTAATTTTCTCACTGATTATAAGTTCCTTGAAATAGTAAGGATTGTGCTATGCAGATCTGTTATTTTGCAATCCTAAATTTGGGATTAGGTCATAGCTCAGTGAGTCCTCATTAAGAGTTAGTTATCGGTGGTGGTGAAGAGTTCCTCCTGTGGAATTCCAGTAGCACCGAAAAATTTCCAAGCAGTAATTTGAAAATAAATTGATTCCCCAGATCCCACATTCTCTTGATGTTTTTTTTCATTTCTCCCATCACTTCCAGAAATATAATGAATGCAGCCTGAGAGTTTTTCACAAGTCACAGCCCCAGTCTTTCCAACAGTGTACCCTGGAGAGTCTGGAAACTTAGTTGAGCAGAAAACGGAAGTCAGACCTTCTGTTCAAATGCAGCAAATGTGACATGCTGTCTCCCGGAGAGAGCATTTTGCTTACTGCTGGTGCAACAGTGGCCCAAGCCAAGCCCTGCTGCAGACACGTTCCCGCCATGAAGAAGAGTGACCCCTAGAATGACTCTGGGGTCAGAGTTTGAGAATCCTGATAATTAGTAACAATATTTTCTCCTTAGTGAGAAATTAAGCAATGGGAAACGTGGCATCATAAGTAAGGCTTTTGTTGTCTCAGGAGGCTTCCACAGGACATTTGTATAGACCAGCAGCACCAGCCTCTTTGAACACACAGGCAGCTACACAAAGCTAAAAGTTGGTTATAAACAACAACCCAACACCATCAGTGAGCATCCCTTCCAGACTAATCCACTCATGTGATTTCTCACCATATATTCTTGCAGAACCAAGCATGGGGTCTTTCAAACCAGGATTATGTGCCCAGTTTTGTAGCCCTGACGACCTCTCTGGGTGGCTGGCTAAGTTCCCACAAATCCCCATTTTATTTTCTACTCCTGCTGGTTGAGGCTTGTTAAAAAGTTTTCAGGATGAGACACATTCCAGAATTTAACATTTGTCCTTCATTTTTATATAGTATTCATGTCAATATCGACTTTGGCTACTGTTTCTCAGAAATACGTTAATCCAGCTATTATTCTAACTTCAACCTTTTTTGAATTTTAGAAAATCTGAAAGGCAGAGAAAAATATAAGATGCAATTCTATGTCCCTGAAAAATATATTTTTATTTCTTTAAAATATTTGATATGATATCCGTATGTTCTGAAATTATTTCTATATTTTTCTAAAAATTATTTTATTAGAAAAATGTACTAATCAATTATTACTTATCATTAACAAAGTGTTATTAATTTGCTAATTAATCTTGCAAGAATCATAAAATATCTACCAATAGAATTGACTCATTCAACATATGATGTCACATTTAACAATTCTCATTTTTCAGGACATTTGTGTATGGTTCAAATTTTAAACCTTTAAACATTTTAAAGATAAAAATAAAGTTACCAAATAAGAACTGTTTGGAAATCTTAGCTCATGTTAATGTACAATGCTATTAGCAATAGGTTACTGGTAAGAATTATTCCAACAGCTCTACAGCTTGGGCACTGTTATTCATTTATTTAAAATGACATACATGTCTTATAATGTTATATTTGAAATATTTTTGAATGTTATGTATTATAAAATTTTCTTCCACTCAAATATCTTAAATAATTAATTACTCTTTTAAGAGAAGCCAAGATTTTCACTTCCTTTACATGGTTTTTATGCCCAAACTAAACACACACACTCACACCGACACACACTCACTCACACACACATACACAGAGAATCTCATATACACATGTATTATTTCCCCCCATTTTCATACAAATGAGAATATATTATATGTATTGTAGTATATTATTCCTCTTACTTTTTAAAATTCTATCCTTGAAATTATTGCCTCTCAATGTTTGAAGAGCTTCTTCATTAAAACATAAATATATGCCAACATAAACTATAACAATGTTTCAACTGTGTCACCAAAAATATATATTTAATTTTTATACTTGCTTTTGCACTGATCCATCACCTCCTTCAGGTCTCAGGCCTTTCCCAGCTCTGCAGCAGCTCCCAAGGCTTCTCACTCATACCTGAGTGAGCCAATTTCCCCAAGAAATCTCTCCCCCTCTCCCTCTCTTCCCACTTCTTCTTCCCTTCTTACTTTGAGTGACCGAGATGTATGTAGTAGTTTCATTTCTAATAGTTCCATCTCTCTGTAGGACATTGACTGAAACAATCTGGAAATCCATTACATAGCAGAAAAAAAAAATGACTGAATCCAAGCCAAGGCTCACACATTGCTTATAGTATGTCCGGAGTTTGGTTAAGAACATCTGGAAGAAAGACATAGTTCGTAGTCTGTTTGCGAAACTCATTGGTAAATGCATAAGCATTTATTCTGTAATTACTTGAATATTAAAAAGGTGCATAGTTTATATAACATTCTTACACAAAATTTTAAAAACGTTCATTTGAATCATGATGTCCCTTTTTTAAAAAAATTCAGAAAATCAATCATCTTTATCACTGTGGAAATATTTTGTCAAACTATAGCAAAATAGAATGGCCAGTGATGGAGATACTCATGGTTGGGACTCATAGATAATAAATAAAAATGGAGACAGCCAATCAGAGACTTAAAAAGTGCTAGGCTACCCATTGAAGCGTCCAAGTGTCTTTGCATTCCTTGTAATAAAAATAGCCGTAGTGTTCAAAGTACTGAAGCTGATTGGGCTCCTGTGGTATCAGACCTCACACACATACCTGTGGATCTGAGGGTCCAATTTTCAGTCTGTATGAAATGTACACTTAGACCAGCCAGGGACAATTCATTTCTAAGATTTGTAAGTAAGTGATCAGTAAATATGATCTGCTGTGGCTGTAAGCCCATTTATCAGTGAGATTGTAACTGTGCATAGTACCAGAGTATCTATTGTATTGTGAAGTTTTTAATCTGAGCAGATGAAAAACCAATTTGAGAGACTTAGGGAATGAAGAATGCCTGGCAAATCAGTATTACAGTTCTGAGTATTTATACCCAATATAATGAAATCTGAGAACTCAGTCTTCTTTTCGTTCACAACTGTATTTCCCAAGCAGTTCATAGCATTTTTTTGTTAAAAATTGAAATATCTTTCTTTGGGTGGCACCTGTGACTCAAAGGAGTAGGGCGTTGGCCCCATATACCAGAGATGCGGAGGTGGCGGGTTCAAACCCGGCCACGGACAAAAACTGTAAAAAAAAATAAAAAAGAAAAAGAAATATCTTTCTTCATTCTTGTGTAGAAAACGTACAAAATGCTGAAATATTCCAAATCAACACTTCATTTCAACAACACATGGACATTTTCTTAGGTATTTTTTTCCCCTGTGGTGAATTTTCTTTTTATTTGAAGACTTTATTTCACATATTGTCAAAGGTCCTCTTGTCCACTAATTAAGGGAAAAACTCTAGTTATGTTAAGAATATATTTTTCAAATTCTCACCCCCTACAGGATGGTGCTATAAGATGAGATCTTTCAAAGATACGTCAGTCGTGAGAGCTGAGCCATCCTGAAGCTATTAGTGCCTTCATAAGAAGTGGAAAACCGCTGTCCCTCGCTCTCCAAGTACAGACACAGGCAGAAGTTGGTCCTCTGCAACTTGGAGAAGGCCTCTCAGAGGAACCCTACCATGCTGGCTTCCTATCTCAGATCTCAGCACTGGGAGAAATAACGTTTGGGTTTTAAGCCAGCCAGGCTGTGGTATTCTGTTAGAGCACCCCAGACTGACTAAACAACAGTAACACGTTTAGTCATTCTTACAAATCCGTGATGTAGACATTATACGGACTTTCCAGGAGAGGAAATTAAGGCACCAAGGTGAACAATGTGGTCATGGTCACACAGCCAAGATGTCATCTCATATATTTTCTGACTTAAGAATTTATTTTATAATGACTGCACTATGTTGCCACCCAAGTTATTAACTATATTCCTGTAGTATTGGTTTAAGGATCATTACCACTGCCCATATTGATATGGATATCCAAAGGGGTCATACTTAAAATATCTTTTCTCTATGAGTTGAGGGATTGTTGGGTTCTGAGGTAAAAGTCTGAGCTGGTCTAACTGGATTTCCTGTGCTGAGGGTTGGCTTTAAAAAAGGAATCTATAGACATGAATTAATAGATATGAGCTCTCAGCTTTCATCAAAAAAGATGTACATCAATGAGGTGGTCCAGTCTTGTCAAGGTGTAAGGAAAGGCACAGAAAATTCCTGCAATCTAAGCTGGGTAGTAGGTGAAGGGATAATTGTGGCATGAGGGAAACCATCCTGATCTCAAAAGTCCATCTGATGACCAGCACGGGGTCAACATGCTAGAAATAGAAGTTACTGAAAAAACACATATTCTTTGTTATTTAGACATAATGCAAGCCTTATTAGCCAGGCTAACCAATTCAAATTTGAGTATATAAGTATATAGGGTGAAAGAAGTCATTGGAGCGATAATCTCTTTATCAGGATATTTACTGGACCTTTTCTGTTGCCTAAAGTTCAGATAAAGCCTGAAAGTTGAGAAACATGTGTCATTAATTATTTGTGCCTTTCAATGACCATTAATATTATTTAGGAAGTGACTTAGGGTTATACTGGTTTTAAAAGTGTTGTGTTATGTCTCAGCCCATGTTCATGGGAAAGAAATGGTGGATAATCCTCCCCACTCTAAGCCAACTTATGGAGTCTCAAAAAAGGGGGGAGGTCATATACCTTAGAGAACAATAATATTTCATTCCCATGACTGGATGCCTACTTAGTTTCAGAAATTATCAACCTCCCAATGTCGCTGAGCATTAGGAGTTTCTTGGAAAACTTGGAATAAGTCCTAGGAGCTTGTTATGTTTTCTGGTAGAAGCAGGTGTCTGTCTCAAGACTGAAGAACCCCCCAAAAGAGAAGGCTCCTTGGATGAGCCCCAGAGCCAGGTGAAGAAGCAAGTTGGGAGTGGGAGCAAGCTGTGCGCCCCTTGTTGTCTGGACAAGGAGTTTGGGATTTTTCTTTGGTACTAATGGCTCCAGCAGAAGGTAGCTTTGTTCTAATCAACTGATAAAATTGTGACCCAGAGGAGTTACCTCCCGAGGCTAGTCCATTGGTGACCCTAAGAGTGTAAAGAATATAAACCTGGACAAAAGCTGAAGGGAGTTAGAAACAAAACAAAACTCTGAGCAAGTATGTGACCTCATTAAAGAATGGGGCCCAAGGAAGGGATGCGGTGGTCTACAAAGAGCTGAAAGGTGAGCAGGCACTTCCCACAAGATAAGGACATAGATCCTGCCTTCCTCATCCTGACCCTCTCTCGCACTCTCCAGCCAGAGGAGAGGTAGAGAGGGGAAGGGAAGAACAGACAATTTCCACCACCATCCCCATTGATTGCTCATCTTTGGAGCAGCCTTGTGGGGATTGGGCTCCACTAAGATGCTAGATAGGTAGTAATTAACATTGGAATGAAGGCAGGACTGGAGTGGAAATGACCAGAAACCTAGAGGATTTTCCCAGGATATTCCTGAGATATAAGGAGGATAAATTTAACCAAATATATTTTAGGGCAATAATAGTAGATCAACTGATCATATCACTGCATATGTATCATATTTTTGTTCAGTGACATATCATGTAATAATATGACATATCATATTATTGTTTGGGCTTTTAATATTTGTTTCTGTTACCAGCCACCATTTACCTAAATGGCCATTTTGTGCATGGCACTGCTGGTCAGGCCCTAACAAGGCAGGATGAACCCACGTGCTGACATCTGGAGATTGTTTATTGATTTCCAAGGCTACTGACATAGATAAGTTGGGGATCTGGATTCCATGGTACTGGTCAGGGACCCTGGGCACTCTGTACACCCAGGGAAGTGTTGACTAACTATAAATTTAGTACAAAATAAAAATTCTTGAGATGATAAAACCACTTTAAGGTAGATGATATTGGGCAACTTTGTAAACTATGAGGAGAAATTTGTTTGACTTGTTCTATGATGAGTAATAACATTACTGATGTTTGCTCGTACTGTGAGAGTAAAAAGTAACAAGAGGAAAGAGGGGTCAGAACAGCTCTGAGAGGAGATATCCTCACTGGTCTCCAGAATCGTTGGCTTTTCTGTAAATAAAAGTGGAACTATTGCTCTCTCACACGCTTCTCTGGTGACTGGCTTGGGTGGCAGGAGGATGGACTCTCTGGTCCAGTGACACTTACGTGAAGAAGTCCAGAAAAATCAAAGAACCTTGTACACTTTCCCCATTATGTGAAGAATTATAGAAATCCTCCAGATCCTCAATGCTGCTTGCTATGACTTCACTTTCTCTCTCTCTCCAGTGTCCTGAGTAACTCTGGAGTTGTGTCATGATCATCCCAACCAGGTGGTATCATATCACAGTACCCATCCCACTAAACCTGTTTTGATTATGTGTTTGAGGCAAAGTTTGTGAGTTTTATAAAGAGTAAATCATGAATGAGCACAGGATTGGACAGAGTACTGTAAATAATTGGGTTGTTCAAAGTATCGTATTTACAAATGTGCTTTTCTGTCTTTCTGCTCTGTTGATTTCCCTGATAGTTCAATTCTGACCTTAGAGAAATTTACCACAGTGACAGCCAAAGCAGAACTGCATTAGATGAAATAAAGTATTAAGGAAGTTGGGCTGGTCAGATCTCCTTTGCACCTGTTGAAATAAAGGAGGCCTCCCCTCTGCTCTCTGTACAGCTCCTGCCTGCTGATCCTGCCGCCTGCTGTGAGGCTGCCTCCCACCCTTCTGGCCTGGTTGGCAAGACAACCATGGAAGCTGACATTTTCCCTCTTGTTTGTTTGAGCATTTAAAAAGGTTCTTGAAGGGCCACCTGAGGGAAAGTTAGCAAGGCTGATCTCATGAGGGGAAACACACACACACACACAACAGAGACCCCTCACCAAACCGAAACCACAAAGTAAACAAAAAAAGAAGAAGAAGAACTTAAGCTTTGGGGAACAATGGAAATGTCTCAGTCATGTTGATTTAAAAGAATTAGTTTAAGTAAAATGTTCAGGACCCAGCTGAGAGATACACCCTGGAGAAAGCAGGTGATTTGTGGAAGTATTGAAAGTCCGGTTTTACCATTTCTTAAAGTGAAACAGTCTAGCAGCCTAAACAATGTTTGAAATAGTCACTAAACAATTTTTACTACATTTAATTTTACAAAGCACGGGCAAATAATACAAGACACATGAATGCCCTTGAGGGTGTGTGTTAAGCAAATGCATGGGAAGCATATTATAAAATACTGTATAAATAATTTAAGTATTTTATTCATGTATCCATACATACAATGAGTGGACACAAGCCATAACATAGAGAGATGCATATATTTAATCTCCTTTGATGCATATTTGGATTTCATTTTGTATTAATTTCTATTTGTAAAACTGCATTTTAAATTAAATTTATGTTGTTCTTTTTTAAAAAATACTTATTTGGGCTATTTTCATCATACACACAACTTGTATTAGAGGATTTAATTTGCAAATTTTGAATTACTTTTATATAGTGTGTTTGCATTTTAAACAGTCCATTCGGAAGGTGGCGGATTCTATGATTTATATATATGCATGTGTGTGTATACATGTGTATTTGTGTGTATAATATGTGTTATATATACACACACACATTCACAAACATACACATATATAGTAGTTAGTAGTTGTGCTAAGTCGGAAGTCCTAACTTTAAGTGAATCCTTGCACTATTTTTTCCCAATTACATTACCAGATTTATATCATTACCTTGCAAATTATTACTCTGGGTTAAAAAATATATATATATTTTCAAAGAGATTCTATGAAAATGCACGTGGCTCAGTATAACTGCAAGAACTCCACCCAGGATAATGCTTCAGTCTCCAAGGTTTTGCGTTTTGTAATAGGAATGAGTCTGCTGTGTGTGCTGGTTGTAAATATGGTTCTTTGTAATCTCCTCGCGTGGGAGGGTGGAAATCAGTGCGGCTGACCACAGAGGGGCACCATACTGAGTGGGGCTGATAAGAGCTGGAGAATGAAAAAGAAAATGTGGAGTCTGCTTTAAAACCTGGTGAAACAAGAACATGGAATTTGAGAAGAAAACTTTCTATGCAAAATAATAAAGAAGTAGAAATAACAGCTTCTGCTAGACTATCTGGGGTGAGAGCTGTTGTCCTCAGGTTTCCAGGATGGCTGTGATTTTGTTCATTGGTCCTGTCAAAGACAGCGACAGGGGCCCTGGTTGCCTTTTATGAAGACCACAGCACACAGCGCCAGGTGTGGGGGTCACCACTGGGGAGAGCCGTCCAAGCCGTGTATGTGGCCTGCAAGGGTTTTGCCAAACTCTGGGTCTGAGACCAGCAGGTAAGCACCAGGAGGTATGACCTCCATGTGTCATAGCACAAAGGTAGTCGTGTGGCTCAGCCCATGAGTCTGAGGCTTTTGTGTTGCCTCCTCCGTAACCAGTGCCAATCTCAGCTTCCTCATTTGTTAAAAAGGGGCCACTCACCATCTTAGAATGGTGATTGCACTAATGTACACAGCTATGATTTAACAAGAAAAAAAAAAAATAAATAAAATATTTAACATTTCATACATGTGACACCTGTTTTATTAATAATTTGTGTTAATAATAATTTTATTAACCATGGTATTATTATTACTGTTAGCATTGTTGGAGACGTCCACATACTGCAGCCTTCTGGGCTGGGCATATCGAAGCTGCTGTTTAGGTTTAACCACATGCATGTGGAACTACAGCAAAATCTTGGTTTTGAGAAGCCACATCTGCATGTTTGAGAACTGGCAGCAGTTGTCCTCACAGAAGGATTAAGAAGATTCTAGTGTTTTTCTCTTACTGGCTTTTTATGTGTGCGGAGTGTTAGTTCACCTGATAAGCAGAGAGAAGAGTTCTAAGGGATTGGAAAAATCTCTGGCAAATTTTAATAAAGTAAATAAAGTTTACCTTAATAAAGTAAATAAGAAAAATATGGGAAAAAATTTCAACAAAATATAGGATTGGTGAGGAAAGACCAGGCCAGATTTGGGACAAACATCCCAGCAAAGAAAGGGATTGTGTCATCTCTTGTTAGGGAACAAGGTTTATTTTAAAGCACCTGTAAGATAAGACATATGTGAAGAAGATAGTTTTTAAAAACTCAAAATGTGTTCTTCATGATTTGTCAAGGACTAGATCTTAATGAGCATCTCAGAAACATCTGTTATGTTTAAAGTTTACAAATAGGACAGCACCTATGGCTCAAAGGAGTGGGGCACCAGCCCCATATACCAGAGGTGGTGGATTCAAACCCGGCCCCAGCCAAAAACTGCACAAAAATTTAAAAAATAAAGTTAAAGTTTGCAAATAGCTTTAATTCAATGACTTGCAGCTGATGCAATGTGCTTGCGTCAGAAAAAAGGGCCAGGTAGCACTCCTCAGAACTGCCCTGGGTAATGTGCTTTTTAGAAAATGTGTCAAAAACAGAATAGGAGAAGGGTGTTCAAGAACTCGCCCTGACATCTTTGAAACTTTTCTGTATATCCAAAATTATTTCAAAAATGTAAGTTTTTTAACTGAGATTTTTAAAAGATGTCTCTAAAAGAAACTAAATAAAAACTAAACAGATTTATTTTTTCCAGGTTCCAGAGAAATTCATTGCAATTTCTTTTTCTATTTTACTGTTTCTTTTTGTTTTATATTTTAAGCTACTGTGCATTGAATAATGAAACTAGATAAAATAGGAACCCCAAATGTGTATGAACATCTACTTCTGAGCAATGTCCACCTATTAGCTTTTCAATAAATGATTTAAAAAAATCATACATGGAACTTCCAAATTCCCTCTTCATGAAATCTCTCTGAGCCTAATTTTTAGAAATATATTTTCTAGGAAAGTGTTATAATTTATAGATATAAAAAATACTTGAACTTGTGAAGGATATACCTTAGAGAAATTAAGCATAAACGGAGCCAAGTTATAACAGAAGCTGAGCACTCAACACTGTAGCAGCCCGTATAGCCTATGGCTAGGAGGAGTGAGAGTTATAAGAAATACCTGTATAGCTCAATAATGGAACACCTTGGTGGAAAGGGCCTGGAGACGGAGTCAGCTCTCCTAACAAGCATGAGAACTTGCGAGATGAGAGCAGTGTATTGGCAGTCTCTACAACTGTGCTGTTGAGAGGCAGGAGATCAGCCTTATATTAGGCTGGAGGAGAAGGCAGCCAGGAGGATGCATGTTCTATCACGGACTTGTTTGCTCTGACTCTGTCTCCTTTCCTGCCTGCAGAACGCCAGCATGGCCGTGTTTCTCTGCTGAAGATTACCAAGCTGTACTAAAGATTAAGATCTATATATTCTAAGATTGCTTTACTCTCTCTAAGATACTCTCTCTCTTTCCAGCTAAAGTAGACAGCGCTCAGGCATCTTAAGAGATCTGAGCAAGGTAACTTAGCGGTCTGCATCCTGAACCTTGTTAAGCCGGGCCGGAGACCTGGCCAGTCCTGGGCCCTGACAAGTGATGTCAGAAGTTGGATATGACACAACACCACAAAACAAGCCGAGATTTCAGCAGCAATAGAAAGTTTTAGGTAGGTAGATAGAAGGAACGCTACCTGATAGCACAACAAAGCAACAATTGTCAACAAGAAATTAGGGTATACTTTAAAATGAGTAAAGCAGTGAAATTGACATGCTTTTAACATGAAGAAATCTTAAATGCTTGAGAGATAAATACCACGATTACCCAGAATCGATTATTTCACATTTTATGCCTATATGGAAATATCAAGTGTATTTCATAAATATATACACTGTTGTATACACACCAACAATAATTAAAAAATAAAAAAGATTCTCAGGCCTTCTGCTTAAAATTCTACCTGCTTGTGCCAGATTAAGGTATTCCGATGGATTTTGGCTTTATTTTGGGCAGGTGATATCTTGACCAGTTTGACACCAGCAATGATTTTATAAATGTCAAAGAAGTGGTTTGGAAGTTTATGTATTCTGCTGTCTGCAGTTTTTCAGAATTTCTTTACAAATCAATTTTAATTTTCTTTACTACTACCCATGTTTTAGTTGATCTTAATCAATAGATACTAATGTATTTTTTACAATTATAAGCCATTTTACAGTGTAGTGATTTCATATCAAAATGTCTTATGTAATCCTTACAATTTGAAAGATTTTAAACCTCATTTAAAATAGACATTAAATAACAGATTAAGCAAAGGATCAGTTGACTCAAGGTTCTAACCTCATGTTTTATATCAAATCCATTGATTTATATCCTATTTTATTAATTTTTAAATGTCAGTATTTTATGACAATTTAAAATTTCAGTTGGTGATAGATGTTGATGTTTTGTTACTTTAGAAGTTGAGAAGTTTGGCAAATAGGCATGCAAATGCTATGTATTTGCATATTCAATTATTTTCTTCATTTGCCAAAACCTTTTAGGTTTAAATTCAATAGAATTGGGAAAGGTATATTTGAAGAATGGAGCGATTTTTCTGAATTTTGAAATTTGGCCCATAGGAAATATGTGGCAGCTGCAGTAGAGAAAGAGAGCTCATATGTTTTTTGCTTGCTGTATTTTGTCCATTGTTATTATATTTTTAAAAACTTAATTGTATTTTGGTGACTGTGCTAGAGAGATTCATATAACTTTCAACAAATAATTAAAAATAAATGATAAATTTATCCCAAAAGTAATATCCATAATTCTTCATGAATTTTTAAAAGCTGCAATAATTTTTAAAAATAATGATAAAAATTTTACCCCAAAATATCCTCCATGTTTTGAGTTTTCTGGTATTTGGGAGTTCTGTGACAAGTTAGAGTCTTGCCTTCATATTTATCCAAATAAATGTACAGAAATATTATACATTTAAATGTATATTTATTTATGTTATTTGTAATTTAAACTTACATAATTATAACGATAGACCAATATACAAAGAAAGAAGTTCTACACATTTGATAAATTCAATATAAAAACTACTCAATAGATACGCACAACTTTCTCTTTTTTGTGTGTGCTTTTCTTTATAGCAGTCTACCACAGCTGAGGCCTTTCTCTATTTTTTTCTTTTCTTTTCTCTTCTTTTTTTATAACTCCAAGTAACCGCTACATTTTCTTCTGGTACATTTGTTGCTTATCCCGTCTACACCCAAGTAAGGGTTATGAATTTCCATTTTGTTTTGTTTGCTTGTTTGTTTTCTCCTCTGATTTCCTTTTAGCCAAGTTAGCATGATAAGTAATCAGTGCTGAGTGACAGATATGATCAGTGACACTGCAGATGTGGCAGCCTCCCCAGGCCACCCCCTGCTCACACCAACACACATACACAGGGGTGGGGACTCTACTGACTCTTCCCTGAGCAAGGTTTCACCATCCCTGCTCTACTAACTTCCTTTTGCTTCTCTAACAAATTACCACAAACTCAGTGGTTTAAAACTACAAACATTTATTATTTTACCTACCCTTTTGGAGGTAAGGAGTCTAAAATACATCAGCAGAATTACTTTCTGGAATCTCCAGGAGTTAATTATGTCTTTGCCATTTCCAGCTTCTAGAAGGTGTTTTCTATTCCTGGCTCACTGCCCCTCATCACTCTGACTCCTGGGTACACAGTCACGCCTTCTCCTCTGATAGAATTCTCTTATCTGAAGGATAAGGACCCTTGTAATTTCATTGGTCTGGTCTAGAAAATTCGGGAAAATTTCCTCAGATCAAGGTTCTTCTATTTAATCACTTTTACAAAGTTTCTTTTGTCTGGACCCCTACCCACAGGTTCTGGGGATGGAGACAGACTTCGAGGACATTTATGCCACCTGTCACACTGACCCATGTAATGAAGTCCAAAATTAATAAAATAACACTCAGCACCCACTGTTATCAAATGATGATCTCTCTTAGTCACCTTATCTTCTCCTAATTCTTCACCAGCATTTTAGACTAAAGCCATGTCAGATTATTTGTGGTTTTCTGAAGCCACCTTGTTCTTGTAGAGTTTCCTAATGCCTTTTCTTCTTTTCTGCCTGCAAAGCATTTCGGTCCTTTTCTACCAGAATAATTCCTACTCATCCGTGTTTTATTTTAATTACAAACCATTTTAAACATATGGGAAGTTACAGAAAATAACAGAGCAGACTCCTGGACTCCAACCCCCATGATTAAACAGATGTTAGATTATGCTGTATTTGTTTCAAGTTTCTAATTTTTAAAAAAATAAATCATTAACAATACAACTCCATCCCCCGCATCTCTGAAACTCACCAACCTCCCAAGATGAACAACTAAGCTGATGCATATTGTTCATAAACTGCATACATTATAATTTTGATTTTTATTATCATAAAACATGAATTAATACACGTCTTGAGTTATAATTTGTTTGTTTACTTAACATCGAAACAACCCACTTTTCTATTTAACTCTCACGGAGAATATTGTACTGCATAAATGACATTTACCCAAATTTATTTACCATGAATCTGTCTAGAATTAATTAAGAAATGACTTTATTTTTTCTGTTTAAATGGTGCTCCAATGACCACTACTGTGAAAATTCCCCTTTTCTCATAGTTTTTCCCAGGGTAGTTCCTAGAAGTACATTTCCTACTCTAGTTGATACTTTCAAATTGTTTCTAGTGTGATTGGTCTAATTTATATTCCCACATCCTACCAAAATTTGTTCTTATCCAATTATTTAAAATAATTGAATTGTTATGAAAATGTATAGTTTCATTTTATGATCATAAAGGTCTCCCACTGGGGATAAAAGTGTTTTTATTTATTGATGTGGTATTCAGTTTCCTTACTCTGTAAATTGACACCTGTTTGGACAGTTTTTCCTTTCATTTTCTCTGTGTATGTATGTTTGAGCCTTGTTTAAGAAATTCTTGAGTGAAATCAAATAAAGATACTCTGTGAACTTTTCTTCTCAATGTTATATAGATTTGTTATTCACATACAGCATTTTTACTTAAAAAATATGTACCTGTATTTAATTTGAGGTAAAATCTAAAGAGTTAAAATATGTTAAAATAGACATGGTTGTCTGTGGTGGGCTTCCTGTTTTGATCCAATTGTGTATTTGTTTTCCCATGTGCTACTACTGTACAATGTTATTTACTTGATCTTTGTATTATATTCTAATAGCTGAGAGTAAGTCTCTTTCTCTTCTTCGTCATCTTCTTCCTCCTCTGTAAAAAAAATAACATTAATGTTTTAGAGTCATTTTAATTTAGGTGTAAACGGGGAGAGTACAGTGAACTCCTATATGAGCCCTGCCCCCACTCATGCGCGCCTCCGCCACTCACCCACATCTCACACCAGAGTGTACATTTGTTACAACCAGTGAACCTACATCAACATGTCATTATTACCTAAAGTCCACAGTTAACATGAGGCTTCATCTTGAGATTGTACATTCTATGGTTCGAACCAAAATGCAATATATGATGGTATGATTCCACCACTGGAGTACCGTACACAGTGGTTTCACTGCGCTGTTGAGCAAACCCTACTTGAACAATCATGGGTCATGAAATTGGTGTGCTTTAGACAGCTAGGAGCACGGTTTTGTCATAGAATTCACAAGGCTGTCCTTTCCTTGTCCTTTTCTTTGAGCTAGATGCTCCTAAGTCATTTTTTGCTTATTGGGAGGCAAATTTTACACAGCAACTCTGCACATCTATTTTCTTTATAACTAGTGATCATAGACACAATGAAATAAAACACGGTCATGTGGCTCTTTCCTCATGTTCATGCCAAACGTTCCAGGATATGTTCCGGTAGACACATGCATGTCCCATGTTGGGTGGGATGAAAGCAGTTAAAGACTGTCAGGTGTTATGGGCCCACCAAGTCTCAGGGATGGTGACATCAGTCCCACCAAAACTAAGTGATCAGGGGGCTGAGCTACCCACAGGAACAACATGTCAGTTGCAAGAAAAGAAAGGGGTATGGATGTAATTATCCCAGTACACTGGCTACCCCGTTATGCCTACTGACGAATTCTGTGATGGCTTTCGAGCTCTCTCTGCACTCCACCTGAATGATGACTCCACAAAACTGATGAGATTTCTCTGCTAAGCTATTGATCTGGATGTCACTCCTACTCTCTGTAAACACTTCAAGAACAGAAAATATTTGTTGCTGTATGCTTGAAATCTCAGTTCTTAGCCAATCATTATTGTATTACAAAAGGTTGCAGAGAAAGGTGAGGAAAGAAGAGGAGAGAAAAGGAAGAAATAAAGTAAAAAGAATAAAAGAAACCTGTATTCACAGAGGTTAAAAATCTTCCCAGTGTCATAGCAAGTTCATGATACTATTGCCAGAAGTCGATTTCCATAAACGTCATCTGCTGCACTTGCTAATGTCTGTGTTTTCCTAAATGAAAACATAGGCACCTTTATAATGATGAGGACAATGCCTAATGAAACTGGAAAATGAAATAAAAATGTATTTCCATTTTATTTGAATAGCTCATGGAAATCACTAGTTTTGAGTAGGGTTTGTTTTATAATTTTCAATTTTATCATTCGGTTTCAAGCTCCATCTCATTGCATGTCCCTTTTTTTCTGCCTTCCTCTGGGCTCACTGTCAACTTCAGGTTTGTCTTCTTGGAGTAGCAACACGGCTGTGGGTGCCCGGAGCCCAGGCCCCTCACATTATAATGTTTCAATAAAGAGCAAGTGTTGTCTTCAATAGCTTCTGTGCAAGTACAGGTCAGCTTGACTCTCAGAATTCCCAGTAACCACCCCATAGTACCGCAGTCATTCTCTGTGTGTCCCACTATCTTACATAAACAAGCAACCCCACCCAAAAGCATGCACCCTGCTATTTCCTGTACCTCAGTTGGGGCCACCATAAGCTATTAATGTGGGGAGCACTCCAAAGCAAAGTACGGCTCAAAATGTGAGGGTTTGTTTTCCAAAAGAAAATCAGAAATTTGTTAACAGGAAAAACGAAAGCATGCTGGAGAGTGATAGACACAACCTCCAAGAAACACCCTTCCCCCAGGGGAGGAGGACAGTGATGACCGTCCATGTTTTGCCAACACACACCCCATTCTCCTAGTTGTCTGCATGTCCACCGCAGAATTGGTGGCTGTTGCTGCTACTATTAATATTTTTTTCTGACAAGTGAGAACTTTTTTTGTTAGTCTTTCTCTTCTGAAATCATGTTATTTTTACAGATTTGTTACAATCACTCCCATGGTATTTGAATCCCACATGATGAAAGCTGTATGTTTTGATTGCTGGATCTAATGATATATAACTTATATCACAGAATATCCAGTTAATCAAGGTCTAGAGCAATTAACAAAGCTTCCTTGATATGTCTTTTATCGCTCTGAACATCCAGCTTGTGTCCTTCCCTTGTTAACGTTCTTCCATACACACATGGGACCCTCTTGAATTCTGCTTTTCCTTTCCTTGAACGCAGTGAGCCTGTTCTAACTAGAATAGGGCTTTCTTGGCACACTGACTACTCCAGACCTTCTCTAAGATGAAGGAGTTAATAAACTTAAAACTCTGTCTCCCCTTTCGCTAGCTCCTATGGAGCCAGTGTAAACTATGACACTGTTTATGTCAACAAAGTAGGATCAGCAAAAGGGTAATCGCATGCTGTTACCCAGAGTTCATTGTAACAGATTCATTTCTATACATGACAAGTTTTGAAAACTTGTCAATACACAGCAGCCAAAGAATGTCTGAGCTTAACCAGATGTGAGAATCTGGCTGGCCCTGTTAGTCCCTGGGGAGGCCTCGGCTAAGTTTTCAAATCTTTGACCTTATTCTCACCCTTGAACAACAGAAGCAATAATCCAAAGTGTTTTATCTTTCTTGTATTTTGGCTCATGGTTTTTTTCTATTTTTTTTTTTTCCTTCAGGTATGCATTTTTCCATCTTTTAAATTTTCTTTCTGTACTTTTTCTCTCTGCTATCAACTGTTTTTTTTTTTTTTTTTTCCCTTGTACTTTGGTGAAGGAAGAGAAATATTTTTTCTCCAATTCTTGAGAGAAAGTAGAATAGGAAGATAAGATGTCATCTTGGCAGTTTGAAATAAGTAAGGAAGTATGCATTATAACACCTTACAGATGTATGAAATTTCAGCTTACAAATCTCTCTGGAGTGCATCAGCTCAAATCTCAGAAAGGCCCAGTGGGATTGGAGGCTCAGAATTGGAAATAGCATGTCTGATATCACAGGCATTTGGTGGTACAGGGATTTCCACAAGCACCTAGTGCCAATTCCAGCATCTTTCTGCATGCTGTCTCCCTGTGTGGCTTACATTTGTGTAGAACTTGTGGAATTCGGTGAAACCTGTGCTTTTATTCACTTATTTATTATTTTTTTTTTATTTGCTGTTTCCATTTCTTTGATTTACTGTTCTGTTTTCTGTACTTTGAAACAAAAGAGTAGAGTATAAATGTCTTAACACAATTAAGCAAGTGAGGCGAAGGCTATGTTAACCACTTTGATGTAAGCATTCCAAATTGTCTATAAAATCAGCACATTGTACCCCACAATGCATTGATGTACACAGTTATGATTTAATAAAAAAAAAAAAAAGAAAAACTGACAAAATAAGAATCAGCAATGAAAAGGCAATGTGCCAGTTATCCTCAGCCCTAGTTTTTTTTATGGAGAGAGATACCCACTCTGCATCAGTCTGCTGGGTATGTCATCTTCTGTTGCATCTTATACTTACAAGGCGAGCATGGCTGCCACCTGCCACTTAGAATTCCAAAGGACAGCCTGGACACCTGGTGGCCTGGGTTTGCCTGGACACCTGGAAGTCTGGGTTTGCATGGACACCTGGCGGCCTGGGTTTGCCTGGACAACTAGCAGTCTGGGTTTTCCTGGACACCTGGTGGTCTGGGTTTGCCTGGATATCTAGCAGTCTGAGTTTGCCTGGACACCTGGTGGTCTGGATTTGCCTGGACACCTGGTGGTCTGGATTTGCCTGGACAACTAGCAGTCTGGGTTTGCATGGACACCTGGCGGCCTGAGTTTGCCTGGACAACTAGCAGTCTGGGTTTTCCTGGACACCTGGTGGTCTGGGTTTGCCTGGACATCTAGCAGTCTGGGTTTGCCTGGACACCTGGTGGTCTGGGTTTGCCTGGACACCTGGTGGTCTGGGTTTGCCTGGATATCTAGCAGTCTGGGTTTGCATGGACACCTGGCGGCCTGAGTTTGCCTGGACACCTGGCTGCCTGGGTTTGCCTGGACATCTAGTGGCCTGTGTTTGCATGGACACTGGGGGGTCTTGGTGTTCCTGGACACCTGGCTGTCTGGGTTTTCCTGGACTCCTGGCGGTCTGGGTTTGCCTGGACATCTAGCAGTCTGGGTTTGCCTGGACACCTGGCAGTCTGGGTTTGCCTGGCAGCTGTTCACTAACTTGTCTTAGAAAGGAAGTGGCTTCCAGCACCTGGGAAACACGATAGCTCTCATGCAGGGGATTAAAGCCAGTACCCTTTAGGAGGCTGATTTGGGGTGTGGCTCTTCAAGCTGGAAGAAGGGAGAAGCTCCTGGTTCCCACTGGCTCCAGGTGACCCAGGCTGAGCCCCACAGTGGATTTTTCACAAGCCTGCTTCTTAGCTCATGACCTATTGTACACTCTTCAGATCAAACTTCCCCTAGGTATAATAAATTAGACTTTGTTCAATATTCAGGGATTAGCTCTGTTCGAGGAATAAACATTTTCTTTTTTTAATTTAATTTTTGAAATCCTTGGGAGCAATTAATAGAAGTTAGGCCATAATCCATCTTGAGTTCAACAAAAAATATTGCTCAGAGTTACCATCTTAATTCCCTTGAATCAAGTGAAAATTTTTGTTTTCTACCCATGGAGATATAATTGATCCAGAATGATTCCAGGAATCTTTGAAATAGCATGATTCTGAACACACCATTTAAAGAAGTCAAGTTTTGATTGGGCATTATGGAAGTATTAGCTTGGATAAAGTAGTGATGATGTTTCAAAAATATGTCCTTAATTATCTGTAGATAATTTTTGTGTAATAATATTGGAAAAGGTGCCCACGAACATGTGGGGAGTGAAATCAGTTGACCTGACAATACTACAAATATACTATATACTCATTTTAATGTCGCTTCATCAGTGAAATGTCAATAGTTAATGAAGAAAATAAATTCCTACAGTTGTTCATGTACATTTATAGATTCTTCTAGTTCTTTCTTTCTTATTCTAATTTAATACTGGGATACGTCCAATGTGTCCATGAGTTTCCATTTTGGCATTATATCTATTCTTTTGCATTATTCTATTTAATGTATATGTTCATTTACAGGAAAGCCATACAAATAATTTGATAATTCATCATTTATTCTTCTATTTATTATAAACATTGTGAGTACCCAAAAGATCATTAATATGCTTTCCAGGGCAGTAATGCAACTCAGAACCTAAATTATAATTTATTTGATATAAAATGACAATGATTCTTTTTACCTATGTATAGTCTTCCGAAGGTACTTCTGTGGATTATACAAGCCATTTCTTTTACTTTAAGTTTTTGTTTTTTTTTTTAATCATACATACAAATATAAATATACTCCTCCCGTTCTCCATCTCTTTTGCAAGGTCAGAAATTTTCAATTAGTGGAAAATGATGTCATAGGTGTGTATGATGCAAACTGGAGTCTGTGTGTGGTGTGCATGTGTGTGGTTTATGAAGCAGCTGTGTGGTATGTGCAGGGTGTGTATATGGGATGTGTGTCTATGTACCTTAATTCCCTCAGTTCCCTGGGCAGCAAATAGGTGAGCAGCACAGGTACAGGGCCAAAGGTATAAGAATTCTTAGGTAATGGGTATATGTACAATAAATTATTTAGTTCAGATTAAAGCTTCTGCGTACATTCAGGGGTGTTTTAAAAAGTAAATTGTAAAGAGGTGACACATTTATAATGTTAAAAAAAATTGCTACCAGACATGAATATAAATATAATATAAATATATATATATATATATACACGTGTATATTTATATATAATAGAAATATATAAATACACACATGTATACACACATATATACCAGATATACATACACCCATATATAACATATATGTAGATTCTATATTATTGCTATAAAATCAATATCATTTTATTAAATTATTTTGGTTTAAAATGATTAATTTTTATCCAAAAATCTGTATAACCAGAACATTTGTATTCCAAAAAATTTTTCTGTAAAGAAAACTTTAAATGCACACAATAAATCATAGTGAATTTCATATTTTTCTTAATTCTCAAACAGTGATACTTGAAAACCACTAGTAATCTTTCATAAATCAAATAATACACCACTATGCACAATTTTAATTGCAATATATTAATTTACGAGAAGTTGTTCCAATTACTATTCTAAAGTATGACTTATTTGGATTAAAGAGAAATTTAAAATACAAACATAAAAGGCAATTTTCTTTTTTTAAAGATAACATCTCTCTATATATCTATTGTTCAGATACCTTTATTACAAATGTTTGTCTACACAGTGACTCTTAGAAATACTGTGGTTCATGGGAACGGTGGAGAAAGCCGGTTCAGCACCCACAGTGGTACAACTTAAATACTTCCCAAATAATGCTGATGGTAAGTGTGAAGCAGCTATAGATTCACAAAAGCCATTTCACATTTAAATATCCCAAAGTGTTGTTTTCCCATTTTCCCTGAGAGACAGTTCCTGATGAAAGGCCTTAACTATCATTAAATTTTGGATGGCAGTCAACCTAAATTTTCTCTTTATTAACTTGGAGTGATTCAGGCTTTCTGATCTCAGCCTGAACATTTTTGCTCCAGCCTTGATATTTACATCCTGTAAGTACTTGTAAACAATTACCATATCCCCTACTTAGTTGTCTGTTAGCCAAGCTAAACAGATTGAGCTCTTTTAATCTTTTCTCATAAATCAATCTCTCCACTCCCTTAATTACTCCTGATGTTCAGTTTTGAATGTATTCCAATATGCTCATCATATTTCTAATACTCAGTTTCTCAGAACCGAAGTAGTTTTTTAATGAATTCATGTTAAAATTGTGTTTATTCAGTGAATAGCTGCAGCAGAAGATGCTTCCTACAGTATTCGGTTCTCTGCATGGGTACATGGAGCGGAGACTTCACCATACGGTTCCTCATTATTAAATGTATTCCTTTTCCACTCTTTACAGCCTTGTGCCAAACCGCAGGGCTAACAGATGAGAGGTGAAGGGTAACGGCTTTAAGATTGTATGGGATGGGCAAGAAGACTGTTGTCTCATTAAGGAAAAAAAGAAGATTCTGATTCAAGATGTATACAGGAGAATGAGTTCATTTTCACACTTTAGCTTGGCAAAGACGTTCTCTGTACATATTGCAGGCTAAAACTTAGAGATTTCCCCACCCCGATTGATTCATATCTCAGCTAAGACTACGCTGTTATTGTGGTGGTGTTGTTTAAATAAATTCATTATCATTAACTGGGAGCCATGACTTAACTTTCAAACTAAGATCTTGTAAATTTATCACAAGCGTTTAATATCATCAAAGGGAAAAATCAGAAGACCAGGTGGATCTGACTGCAGGCAGTGTACTGGGAATCCCGGGGTCTCTAAATCCCATACCAGGGACGGACGAGGCTGACGTAGGTGAAGCCTGAAATGAAGTTACATCACAAGAAGGGCTTTGGGTTTGCAGGGCAGCTTCCCAGCAAGAATATACAAGAGTAAAATTTTCCTATAGTTTCTTACAAGCATAACCATTTCACAAAGTCTTTAGTCTTTATCATTAAACTTGGCTTTAGAAATGGTTTGAAGTCCTAGAAAGAGAATGACATTCCATTTAAAGTTAATAGTACTCCAAGAAAATAATGAATGAAAGGGGAAATCTGTGACAGCGATATAGTGATACAACTTTACAAATTGTAGGGTTTAAATCAATATATCAGCAACTCCCACTAATTATTCCTATAAGCCTGAAAAGATGATCATTCTAACTTCTCTTCCCTGCTACTCTAAACATGCTGCATATTTTGCTAGAAGTTTGTGTCTTCCAAAGCATTTTCAGAGATTTCCGATCATATCCTTAACTAGTCAGTATTTATAGAATGCATGCTGAACGTTAATTATTATTCTCAGGGCTTCATATAACTAGAAATACAAACTAGGAGACAGGCAATAATAGCCTCAGTTCCTCTCCAGAGTGGGAGGTGGTTACGGCAGCACATTCTGATGCCCTTTCTCAGCAGAGGGTTTTAAGGTTTGCAGGGCTCCTATCTTCACCTTCAGTTTATGACACTATTACACTTCTCTACTGCTCTTGAATCTCTTAGTTTGCATCTCACTGTAGACCCTGAGAGAAGGACTCACAAAGTCATAACTGATTTTAGAGATAAAGACCCAAATAAATATGTGGTTTCAGAGGTGGTGCGAGGAAACAGTAGGAAAGTTGGGGAGAAAGGCAGAGAAGGGAAAGAAGCCAACAATGAAATTTGTTGCAGGTCCTCCTGGTATCACAGTGGGCGACAGGAGCTCTGAACCTTGTTATGGAATTTGGAAGCCCGGTGTAAACATGCATTTTAGAGTTATCCCTGCCCCAGTGGTGAGAAAGGAGATCAGCCCTTAGAAAAGTGAAGCCCCACCGTGTCAAATCACCAACCCTTCTGTCTCAACATATGGACAGACAAGTGGAGTCCAGAAGCCTTAAAGACTCTCAGGAAAAGAAATTAGAGTGTTGCCAACTAGAACTTGGCTGGTAGACACTGAAGTGGAAAACGGTAAAGGCTGTGGCAGCACGTATCGTTTCTCGGCCACCACTCACTCTGTCCAGATCACTCGTGTGCCACATGAAGGTCACTATACCCTGACATCGCTTCCTCAAAGAGGTGGTCTGTCACATAAGAAAAAATACCTTTAGCAAGAAGTCTAGTGGGGCAAACCCCAGCTTTGGTTCAGGTGTTAGTAAACATCCCTCCTTCTCCATCGCCAGCTCCAGAATCCCACCAGCACTCAGCTGGTATAAGTCACTGTGGCTGCACCTTGTTAGGCTGAGAATGTGAGAGAATAATCCCACCAGCTGTCTGGCCCAGGTGAATGGAACTGCTTCTGATTCTCCTCCCTGATAGAGATTAAGAAGAACACATTTGCCAAATCAATAGTGATGTCCAAAGCATCAGAAGGAGTGTGGAGTCAAATAAGGAAAGCACATCGAGCTGGTTGAGGCGATTGAGCTACCACTTAAAGTTTATGGCTACACACCGGCATCTAGTGTTGACAAGGGCCAGACCAATAAACTAAACAGCCGCATGGGCAAGCCACCACCTCTGAGGCCTGCAAGTCTCTGAATAGCTGTAAGTCTCTGCCGTTCCACTCAGGATGCAGTATTAATTCTGATTCCCTATCCCGGCCAGGACTGAAGCAGGGAAGGGGCACAGTTTCAGGGCTTCTGTGCGTCCTTTCCTGTTATTATGGTTCTTATTTCACAGGTAGAGGTGTCAGTGTGAGTGAGGGCTTGACGGTGAGCACTGTAATATCCATCCTGTTCATGCAATCAGGGCTGAAGTTTAACATCTTGAGGGATTCACTCGAAGCTCTTTGGATATGAGTGACATGGAAATGGCTTCAGTTCCATTTATGACCTGGCCCCCGCTCGAACCAGAGGACATGATCCAACTGTGAGTCCCCTGGAATGAGGGAGCCTTCAGACCCTGTATCCAACCTTCTAGAGACTTTCCTTGTGCTGTTCTTGGGGAAAGCTGCAGGAAGAAATGGAGCTGTTACTATTCTGCACGTTCAGCATGCTGTTACAGGGCTTAAGAGTAGCTGCTTCCTCCTTCCACTGATGGACTCTGAGCCTGAGAATTGTCTCAAGTCTGAAAATTAGTGGAAGAACAGTAAATTTCCCTGCAGTGGTGGGTGACATTAGCCACCAGCCCTCCTGCTCTGTTACTCTGTGTCATGTTGATCTTTCTAGTAGTGCAAGGTACGTCCACCTGCCCTGCTTCTCAGCTCCCTCATCAGAGATTATGGGAGGCTGGGGGGTCTCACCTGCCATTCTTGGATTATTGCTCATTTAAATTATACACATACTGCCTTTAACGCTTAAGTCAGACAACTGTCTCATCATGACCTTTCTGCAGCACAGACAGCCCTGTGGCATAGTGACATCTCCTACTACCCCAGCCTGGTGCACAGAGGAGGGTCTGGATGATCCAGCGCCCCCCTCACTGCATGCTTCTTACAGACTGAGTAAAGGGATTGTTCTACAGACCATTTCAGGGAATAGGATCACCTGGCGGCTTCTCAAATATTTCACCCAGTAAGTATATTCTAGAATGCTTACTTGTACTTGTTTGATTCCTCCCACAATAGTCTTTCAAGAAAATTCCACCATCTCCCCATCACTTACCAGAGCTCTAAGCCATCTCTGTAGCACATTACGGTTAGTTTCAAATGTCCTTTCCAAGATATTAAGCATGAGGTTGCAATAGACTGTGTTCCTCCAAACTTCAGATGATTTTGACATCTAACCATCGAAGAGATAATATTAGGAGGTGGGGCATTTTGAAGGTGGTTGACTCATGATGGTGGAGTCCTCATGAAGGGGAATACTACCTTTATAGAAGAGACCCCAGAGGGCTTTCTCACCCCTGCTCTTTCATGTGGTATGCAATGGGAAGGCAGCCATTGGCAACCCAGAAGAAGGCACTCCTGATTTTCATGGCTGCCACTGTGATCTCAAACAGTGGGAAACACGTGTCTATTGTTTATCTGCTTCACATCCTGCTGTCTTTCAAACCTGGTCCTTAAAGCTTCATCCGAGGCATGTTTTCCCAGTCCTTGACTCCATGTATTAGCTAAAGCTGACATTCATTTTAGTGAAAAAGCCCCTTCTTCTTGGAGCTGTGATCACACTTGGCCCTGAATCCTGATGAGCCTTCACAATGGTTATTGGCCTGAACAATGAAGAGGCAGAAGTTCCATAGGAGCAGATAACGGGAATGGAAAACGTCACCTCAGAGGCGGCTGTCTCAGTTGGCTCTTTCAAGGTCTTCCCCCAGAGAAGTTCTTCTTCCCCAAGGAATGCTAGCAAGCCGCTTCTAAATCAGAGAGTTTGTGGGGATCTAAGTGTCCAGGGCTCTCAAGCACATCCATCCAGATGTCTACTCAATGGTTGCTTCCATTTCTTCTATATCAAGATGTCAACTTCAGTGCAGGAGCCTTACTAGGCTTAAGAATTCAGCCTTGTGTTTAGTTATGTTCTTTTCACAGTCAAGCCCTGGGGCTGTTTTCCCAGTGTGCTCTGCCCTCTGGAAACAGGAGATAAAGGTCTATAAATGCCATTATAGTAAACTCTGGATTTCACCTTGTTCTCCGAGTCCATATGTACATTGAGCCTGCAATTTCATTCATTCAGCACATTAATTGCATTTCACAACAAATAACTTCACAGTCCTTTGAAATACCATGGTCTCCATATGTCTTAAATGCTAAAGAGTCTGCGTAAGCCAGAAAATCCCATCCTGATTCCTCAAGATTAAATTTCTTCTTAGTTGTGTTGGTGAAACATGTTAGTGTGTATCAAAACCTCCTCTTAACACCAGCAGAAGGGTGCTGCCATCTTGCCAAGCAAGCAAATTCTTGAATCTCTTTCTGAGGATGAACTTCCTATACATTGCTCTGTCCCACCCCTGAAGAAGAACCTAAAACAAGGATTCTAGTGCAAGTCGTTTATTCTGAAAGTGATTCCAAGGAACTTCAGCAGGGGAATGGGAAACTAACACAGTGGAGCTAATAACGTTTACCATCAAGCACTTTGTCACCGAGGGTGATAGGGGCTTTGTCCCACTACATAATTCTCAAATGCTAAAGTTCAATGTCACCCCGGAATTATCCCATTGAAGTAACATGGTGAAGAAAGGAGGGGACAGGAGGGGATGGGTAATGGCTACAATGCATACTTGCCAGGAAGGGGGCTCACTTAGAACTTGGACTCAAATTGTACGAAAGAAACGCATGAAACCCAAACATCTGTACCCTTAAAATATTCTGGGGGTAAAAAGAACATATGTCAATTCTCATTTTTTTTTAAGCGACTTTTGAAAGACACAAATTCCCTGGCGTGTCAGGCATGAACTTGGGCTTCAGAGACCAGAGAAAGCCCATGGGCAAGGACAAGGAGGTACAGACATTTGGAAGCTGCTGATGTGCAAGAAAGTTGTAAGAACAAGGAGACCTGGTGACACACTGGCTGTCAGCTACACCTGCAAAAAGGACAATCTATAAGGGAAAAACAGGTGTTCTAACATTGTAACATCATCACCTTGAATATTAAATCACACTCTTCTGAAAGATCTTTATCCATCCTGTTCTTATTGCTGGTGAAGGGTCATTATAATCAACTCTTTTACTGGGAATATTAATAGTCACAGACTAGTTTTATAGATCTTATTTTCATTTGCATTGATCTGTTACAAAAACAATTTTAATTTAGAAAATGTCTACATTTGTTGAAAGAATAATATCAAGTATAAAGATTATTTAAATCTGAACATGGTTGTTCATGGTTGTTCAATCTCAGCACTTTGGGAAGTCAGAATATTTGAGGCCAGGAGTTCCAGACAAGCCTGGCAACATAGCTAGACCACATCTGTACAATTTTTTTTTTTTTTTTTTTTTTAAGTTATCAGAGCATGGTGATTCTAGCTACTCAGGAGGCTGAGATAGGAGGATCCCCTGAAACCAGAAATCTAAAGTCTGGACACTGCTTTCCAATCCAAGTGGAAAAGTAAGACTTTGTCCCAAGAAAAAAAATTTATATATTGCTATATAGGATGCTATAAAATTTGCTATATAGGATGTTATAATCAGACTTAGAAATCTTGTGAAGACAGATGAACATAAAAGTGAAAACTTGAGTGGTAAGACCAGCCAGAAATTTGCACATGCTGGTGCACCTTTCTGAAAACACACACATACCTACACGTGGATAAATGTGTGTCTAGGTTTATATACTTATGTAAACATCAATTTTGTGTGTGAAGTTTACAATTCGTCATCCACTGTTAGAAAAGAGACAAAGACTATTACTTTAAGTTGATGGTAATGGTGGAGATAACATTGATGCCATATAATGAGTATACCCACATACACATAAATACTTATGTACACACATGTTCCAAAAAGGATGTAGTTTTCTGTTATTAAGATGCATTCTTAAAAATACATTTGTGTGCCTACATTGCAAAAATTATTTGTAGAGAATTGTCTAAGGATATGTTCCTAGAATTTTATTGATCTATATATTCCCTTATATAAATAAAATATAAATAAATAATTATATATGGTTATGTATATATTTATATTAAACTATATATAAGCACATAACTACATTAACTATGTATGATTACTTACTGTTTTTCCTGCAAGTATTAATTTTAGCCCTTGAAATACATAGAAGAAATTTCAAAGGACTTGGAGATTCTAGTGCTGCACTTATCCTATGATATAAGGACTACAAGGACCATTACTGGCATTACTGTCCTTCTTGTTCAAAAGACTTCCAAGTTCAATTCAGGCACCTGAATTTTATAAACCCTTCCCATGTAGCCAACACTGTGGTGAACCATTGTTAGAGTAAAGGGATTATCAGACAATATCACTTTCAATAGCTTGACATTTTTGATGATGGGTTTACATTTTAAAAGGGTGAATAGAAGCAAACATTGGGGAAAATGTATCCTTATTCAATAAATAATGCTGGGAGAACTGGTTAATGCCATGTAAAAGATTGAAACTGGACCCACACTTCTTACTACTTACAAAAATTAACTCACAGTGGATGAAAAATTTAAACCTATGGCACAAAGGTATACAAACTCTAGAGGAAAGTATGAGAAAAACTCTGAATTTTATTGGTCTAGGAAAGAATTTATGGAGAAGACCACTGGTGATGGAAGCAACAGCAAAAATAAATAAACAGCAGCCTTAAAAAAAGGTGGAGAATTTACCTCTTTGATGTTTACATGGATGGAGCTGGAACATATTCTTCTTAGTAAAGTACCTCAAGAATGGAAGAAAAATTATCCAATGTACTCAGTACTTTTATCAAACCAATTTATAATTACTCACACTTTCTTATGAAAGATAGATCATAACTACAGCCCAGGATGAAGGAGAGAAATGGAGGGGGAAGGGAGGGGAGGGAGTAGGTTTGATAGAGGGAGGGTAAACAGTGGGATCACACCTTTGGAGCATATTGCAAGGGTACAAGTCAAATCTATCAAGTATAGAACATATTGTCTTAACACAATAATTAAGTAAATTAATTATTTACTTGAAAGTGAAAGCTATATTAATTAGTTTGATGTAAGCACTCAGAATTGCATAAAAAATCAACACATTGTACCCCACAAATGCATATATGTATTCATACTCTATGTGCATATGACTTAATAAAAGGAAAAATAAATAGGACCCGATCAAATTAAAGTTTCTGCACAGCTAAAGCCACAGTCAACAAAACTAACATACGACCTTCAGAATGGGAGAAGATACTTGCATGCTGTGAATCTGACAAAGGGCTAATAACCAGAATACACAAAGAACTCAAGCAAATCATTAAGAAAAGGACAAACAACCCCATTAAAAATTGGGCATGGGACATGAAGATAATCCTTCCTCATGAGTACACACAAAAGATCAATAAACGCCCACGGATATATGGCACACTTCTTGGGTGAAGGACTCAACTACAACTCAGTCTTGCATATGCAAACAATGTAACCTACTCATATGCATCCTCAGATGAGTCTGAAATTTAAAAAAAAAAGTAAAAGGCTGAATCAGGTATAGAAACAATTCATAATGGTCAATATAAAATATATATGCATTGTCTTGAATGATATGGAAACTTAATGTCATGTGTTGGAAGAATTCATGCTATTAGATGATGTTATTTGGCTAAAAAAAGCTGAGAAGAGGCATTGCAGAAGAATAAAATGTTAGCTGGAGGAGAGATCATAGAAAGCCCATGAAGGATCAATTTACGGTGAGATAAATGCTAATAACTGTGTAGAGTGTGATCAGAATTCTGGTCTTTAAGACCTATTTTCTTCTGGTTTTCAGCAAATATTTAGTGAAGAGCTACTTGCTAGTAGGTGTGCAGAGTGTGAATCCATTCCAGTTCTCTGTTTATATAAATAAGAGTTTTACATAAGGGAAAGATAAAGTGAATTAGTTGAGACTCATTATTCATTAAATAGCTATAAAGTCACCAAACTTAAACTTAGGACAGAAATCATATAGAGAAAACACCAAAAGATATGCATGAAAATATATCAGAGCAGGGGTAATAAAGAAGAAAAATCAAAGAATTAGGGCAAGCTTTTTCTTTTCCAAATAATGAACATAGGACATAGTGAAGCCTTATTCTCTTGCTCTCTATATATTAAAATAAGGAAATAAAACTCTAATTGAGCAGCTAGTGTTTGGACAACAGACACTATTAAATGTAATCTTGAGGGCAGGATCAGTATGAGCGGGAACAGAACCTGTGCTTGCTTGACCGTGAGTCCAGTGACTATAGCACTAGGTGGTCTCAGGTATTAGAGAGGTGAAGGAAGCACAGAGATCAAGCTAAAATCTTCCTGAAAAACAATAGTCAAGGACAAGGATATGGAAATAATGGAAGAAAAGTCAAAGGAGATGTAAGATACACCAGATGTTCTGAACTACATCAAACACAGTGGTTCTCAGCCAGAGGAAGTTCAGCCTCGGCGGACATTTGACCATGCCTGGAAACATGCCTGAGGTCACGACTGAAGGGTGAATGTAGCCACCAGCATCTCACAGGCAAAGACAGAGAATGCTTCCAAATATCCTATAGTGTACAGGGCAATTCTCAATGCAAAGAATCATTTGACCCAGAAGTCAATACTGTAGAGATTAAGAAACCATGCTAGCATAGCTGGGCATTGTGGTGGGTGCCTGTAGTCCTAGATACTTGGGAGGCTGAGGCAAGAGAATCATCTAAGCCCAAGAGGTGGAGGTTGCTGTGAGCTGTGATGCCAAAGCACTCTATCAAGGGCAACAAAGTGAGACTCTGTCTCTAAAAAAAGAGAAAGAAACCATGCTAGCAATTCCAGAAGAAAAAAAAAAAAAAAATTAAAAAGGAACAGTAAGTGGTGAGAGTATTACAGGATCATTAGATGATGTTATAGTAACATCCAAATTTCAGTGGTTTAACAAAAAAGGAATGTACATACTTATATAACCATTTAATGAAGGTGATCTTGAGTGGTAGAAATAAGGCTCTCTTCCCTGAAATGATTCAGGGAATCAGTCTCTGTCCATTTTGTGGCAGTTCCATCAGGAGCCTGAAGGAAAGAAGGAGTGATCACAGCCTTCCAGCTTGTTGAAAGCCCTGACCTGGAAGTGACACCCTGGAATTCACACCTGAATTACAAAGAGACTGAGGAGAGTCACTTCCTAGATAAGAAACTATGTCTCCATGATAATTCCACGCTGTAGAAAGAACATGGATTTTGTGAATAATTAGCTTGTCTAGACTCCATCCGCCACTCTCACCAATAATTGAACACCTTTCTCTCCACATTCCCCAGACTTTGTTTCTTCTAGACAAGCATTCACAATGTCCAAATCAGCTCACTCATCAGTCCTAGATGACCAATGCTCACCCACCAAGTCCAAGAGTAGAGTGGCAGGGTCCTTGGGAATAGTGGGTAATACCCAGGAGTCACTAGGTGATATAAAACTTGCCATGTGGGGGTGAGGGAGGAGCCCCTGCCCTGGCAATGAGGAAAGTTCTCTGGCAAGCCCCTAGTATCTGCTCTTTATGGAGAAGTCTCTGCCATATTTCAAGGTTTATCCCCTGTGCATCCTGGCTTGTCTCTGTGCTCCAGGAAGCTCATCCTTGCCCTATTTCTTTTTAGATCAGACCTGAAATGGGCTTTGGAAGAATGACAGTTTTCCCAGCCTGATTTTGGGTTTCTCTCAGCTGCTAGATTATTTGAGCCAAGATCCTGGTTTCTTTGGGAATACCATCCCCATAAATCTCATTAGTCTTCTGATCTATTTGCTTCAGTTGTTTCCATGTGCCAGCAACGCAGAGAAAAGTCCCTGGTTTATGCAAGTCTTATACCTCGACATTTCCTTCCTCTTCTGTTTTCTTTTGTAAAAAATTATTGATCACTTTAAAACAATTTTTGAAAAGTTGGTGAGAAGGAAACACAATTTATCTGATTTTACCGAAGGGCTCAGGTGATGATTCCTAATGGACCGTCTTGTGCAATCCAAGTTTTTCCCCAACATTATTCATTTTATTCTTTGGGATCCAGCCAAATTTCACTTTTACAAAATGTCACATCACTGTACTCTTTCCTCCTCCTTTACCTCTCACTTCAGTGAATTTCATCTCAATTCATCTCCTTCTCTATTTCATCTCTTCTTTCATTAAGGAGCTACCATCATACACAATGGCATTCTAGCCTCATATCTTAGCTCTGTGTTCCAAGTTCACAACAGGCAGCTATAATAATGGGTCACCCCACACAAATTGGGACAAACCTTTATCTCCTCAGACCCTGGACTCTGTTTCTTGACTGCCCGTAACTTGATTATTAAAACAATGTGGAGTGTTCTTGTTTTCTTGTGTATTTTCACCTTGAGACCTATGGAGTATTATATAAGAAATAATAGTCACCTAGACAAACTGTGGTACCATTCATAATTTTGAACATTTAAAAATGCTACAAATTTTAAAGAGGGAACAAAAATATATCATAGTCATTGAATATTTTCTACTTGATGGCCTATTTTCTTTTAACTATGTAATTTAACTCTTGAAGTGACCCCAAAAGTAACCAATATTATTATTGTTATCTTATAGGCACGGACACTGAAAGACATACAGTTAAAATAGCTCACTCCAGTAAGATGAGTATATAGTAATGCTACATCCAAAATCCAAACGTGTAATTGTTAACCTGCTCTATACTGATTTTATAGTACTTATAAAAGAGTAAGAATCAAATGAATAACATAATCTGTATCTATATTGAATGTAGGAAGACAGCTAAGAAATATTGTCAAAGTACCAAGACATGATAAATTTAATCCTATGTTTCCATACATGAATGAAGAGAAATTCATGAGTGAGAACAAAATATTACTATTTTAGATATGTGAAGATTTAAAAAAATATTCTACAAAGATTGGTTTAAATATCAATATCTCTATGATTACATAGACTATACATAAGTGTAGGCTGTAAGATGATTAAATTATGGCCTCAGAATGCAAATATCGACAGTATGGTACAGGATATGGTTAGAATAGAGAACAAGATAAGGCACAAATATTTAGTATCTCAAACTATGGTTAGTAAAAACTGAAAACTTAAATGTGAATTATAAGGTAAGGATAATTTCTGGGAAGTGAATGGGTATTAAATAACTATAGTAAGTAAGTTAGTTAATAAGATAGATGCAAGCAAGAAAACTATCTTGAAGATTAAATTTAATAATTTTTTAATGTCTAAGTCTGTGTTGGTCAGGGGTGTTTATTATCCTTCAGAGCTCTACAAATCAAGGGTGTATGCACTCACCAAATTCTTACACATGGGCCTTCACTGAATATTAATGAGATGTATTGGCAGTAGAACAAGAGAACTGAGACCGACCACCATTCAGAAAATCTGAAGGCAGCTGATGCTATTTCAGTGGTTGACATAGGTCTATTCAAAATGTCCATTTCTTTCTGTCTGCATCTAGGAAGGTGGCCTGCTTCCAGGTATTAGTCTATTTCCTCCAGATTTTCATATTTCTGAGAATAAAGTTTTTTTGTAGTAACCATTAAGTATTTTTTTAATTTCTGAGGTATCTCTTAATTGTTTCTCCTTTATCATTTCTGATTGATGATATTAGGGCTTTTACTTTTCTGTTTCTGGTTAGGTTAGCCAAAGGTTTATCAATTTTGTTAATCTTTTCAAACAGCCAACTTTTGATTTGCTGATCTTCTAAATGATTCTTTTGTTTTCAATTTAATTTAATTCTGCTGTAATTTTAGTCATTTTTTTCTTCTGCTGGGTTAAGGATTGGAATGTTCTTCCTTTTCCAGTTTCTTGAGATGACCCATTATGCTGTTGACTTACTCTCTTTCTGTTCTCTTGAGGAAGGCTTTCAACGCTATAAATTTCTCTCTTAAGACTGCCTTTGTGGCATCCCACAGGTTTTGATAAATTGTGTTTTCATTGTCATTTTATTCCAAAAATTTGGTAATTTCTTTCTTAATCTCATCTTTGAGCCAGCTATCATTCGGCATAAGGTGATTTCATTTCCATGACTTTATTTGAGTGTGAAGATACCTGTTGTTGTTGACTTCAAATTTTATTCTGTGATTGTCAGAGAAAATAGAAGAAATTTCTATTCTTTTAAATTTGCTGAGGTCAGACTTGTGACCTAAGATGTGACCAATTTTGCAGGATGTTCCATGATCTGATGAGAAGAATATATATTCAGGTTTATTAGGATGAAATATTCTACAGATGTCTGTTCAGTCCATTAATCCTTTATTATAGGGTCAAGTTTCTGTCCAATATTTCTTGGTTTAGTTTTTTTTTTTTTTTTTCTTGGAGGATATATACATCAGTGCCAAAAGAGTGTTAAGATCTCCAACTATTAAAGTGCAGGGAGATATCAAATTGTTCATGTCTGCTAGGATTTCCTTTATAAATTGAGGAGCATTCTGGTAGGGTCCATAAATGTTAATAATTGAAATCTCTTCATATTTGAGTGTTTCCCTTGGCAAATATGAAGTGATCATCCTTATCTTTCCTTAACTTTGTTGGTTTAAAGCCTATTGCATCGGCGAAAAAAATGGAGACTTTACCTTTTTTATGTTTACATGGATGGAGGTGGAACATATTCTTCTTAGTAAAATATCTCAAGAATGGAATAAAAAGTATACAATATACTCAGTACTATTACAAAATCAATATATAATCACCCACACTTTCATACAAATGATAAAACACAGCCATAGTTCAGAATGAAGGAGGGAAGAGGAGGGTGCAGGGAGGGGAAAGTGAGGGCGGAGGCCAGGTGGAGGGAGAGTAATCAGTAGGACCTCACCTATGGTGCATATTGCAAGGATAAATGTCAGATTTATTAAGACTAGAGTGTAAATTTTTTAACACAACAATTAAGTAAATGAAGTGAAGGCTATGTTAACCAGTTTGATGTAAGCCACCCAAATTGTATATAAAATCAGCACATTGTAACACATAAATGCCTTAATGTACACAGCTATGATTTAATAAAAAATAAAAATAAAAAGAGTCTAAAAAATTAGGACGCACAGAACAAAAAAAAAAAAAAAAAAGATAATCTGAAGGCAGGACACAGGAACTGTGGAAGGTCCTTCAGAAACTCCAGATTTTACGCTGAGCATGTATAATGGCCCACTGCTGCTTTGCAGAAGAGTGCACTTGCTAAGAAACTCTCCCAGGACAAGCTTCTGGGCCTTATGCGCTGCAAGAGAACTCAGATACCCTCTGCGGCACTAAAACACAAGCTATCATAAAGAGAAGGCCCTGACATTAGCTTCAAAGTATTTGAATTCAATCCACACTGAACTGAACGAAATTTAAAGCTACTCTAGAGCTCCCAGTTAGCTCGACTATAGACTAGCAGGGCTCACATCATCATAGCAGAGGCCTGATAAAAGAAAATCCATGAAATTTTACAAACAATTCTATTTATTTAACTTCTTACTGTTCTCCTTTACCTCTTTTGTGTTTACATGGATGGAGCTGGAACATATTCTTCTTAGTAAAGTATCCCAAGAATGGAAGAAAAAGTATCCAATGTACTCACCCCTACTATGAAACTAATTTAGGGTTTCCACATGAATGCTGTAACCTATCCGCAACCTAGGAATAGGGGGAAGGGGGAAAGGAAGGGGAGGGAGGGGGGTGGAAGGAGGGGGATTGGTGAGAATACACTTGTGGTGCATCTTACAATGGTATATGTGAAACGTAGTAAATGGAGAATGTAAATGTCTCAACACAATTGTGAAATTGCCAGGAAGGCTATGTTAACCAGTGTGATATAAACGTGTCAACTGGTCTGTGAAACTAATGTATGATACCCCATGATCATACCATTCTACATAGCTATGATTTAATAAAAAGAAAATTAAAAAGAACTTTAAAAGCAGAAAAAAAAAAAAAAAGAAATGAGATTTGGGGACTTGGTTTGAAAGTATACTGTTTGAAATGTGATGGAGTAGATCGGCGAACCTACCCTCACTAAAATATTTCATTTTATACCAATACAGCTCGCTCACTGTCTTAGGAGGACCTGGGTGGTGTTGTTCCCCAGCATTAGAATTAAGAGAGTTACATGTATGTTGAAAACGAGTATTCTCTGGTAGATATTACACTGAAAAAATATGCTGAAGTGTGCCAAAGCAGGAACTTGCAGATGAAACTTCTGGGGAGCAAGAAGTTGGGAGTTGGGTAACTTCTTTCTCAGGTAGCTCTGTAACTGTTCATAAGAAGAGAAAACAGTTTTTTGTTACCAGGAGCATTGTGCTGGCTTTCTGCAGTAGCGGGGCTGCACCCTTGTTTCACAGATATCATGCACGTGTGCCATGGCTTTGGAGACATTGAATTACATTGGTAAGGAAGTCGCCCTCTGCAGTAATTTTCAGAGAGTCATATGTGCGAGAATTACATGTACTCTGTGGAATACATTGCATTTTGAAACGTGAGGTAGTTTTTACAAAGAACGTGGCCATGAATCATCTAGGAA
This sequence comes from Loris lydekkerianus, assembly GCA_963574355.1. Taxonomy (NCBI): domain Eukaryota; kingdom Metazoa; phylum Chordata; class Mammalia; order Primates; family Lorisidae; genus Loris; species Loris lydekkerianus. The sequence continues at coordinate 4,384 of CAUYPK010068448.1, read as the reverse complement.
AGTAGCTCTTATTAGTATTACTTAAGAAAAGAAAATGCTTTACTCTTCCAGTAGCATACTGCTTGAAATAACCTGGGGCAGTGGCGATCAGCCAGAAGTACACTATCAGAAAGTCAATGAGAGGACTCAGATCAACCTGAGGGTATTTCTCTCTAGATGTTAGACTTACATGAAGTCAACTTGAGGACTTGGATCACCCTGAGTGGATTTCTCTCTGGATTTTACACTTGCAGAAAGTTTTCATGAGGACTCAGATCACCCTGAGAGGATTTTCCTCTGGATGTTACACTTGCAGGAAGTTGATGGAAGGACACAGAAAACCCTGAGAAAATTTCTCTCAGGATGTTACACTTGCACAAAGTGTACGTGAGGACTTGTATCACCCAGAGAGGATTTCTATTTGTATGTTATACTTGCAGGAAGTTGACCTGAAGACTCAAATAACCCTGAGAGGATTTCTTCCTGGGTTTTACACTTTCAGGATGTTGACGTCAGGACTCAGATCATCCTGAGAGGATTTCTCCCTAGATGTTACACTTACAGGAAATTGAAGTGAGGACTCGGATCACCCTGAGAGGATTTTTGAACTAGTATAAACTGGTCTTAACTGGTTTGAACTCGTTCAAACCGGTCTGAACCATTCTGAATTGGTTTGAACAGGTTTGAACTGGTCTGAAACAGTTTGAACCGGTATGAACAGGTTGAACTGGTCTGAACCGGTTTGAACCGGTCTGAACCAGTCTGAACTGATTTGAACTGGTTTGAATAAGTCTCAACCAATTTGAACCAGTCTGAAATGATTTTAATTGGTCTAAATCAGTCTGAACTGGTTCCAACCGGTCTGATCTGGTCTGAACCAGTGTGAACCAGTTTGAACCGATGTGAACTGATCTGATCCATTCGGTGTCAGTCTGAACCGGTTTGAACTGGTCTGAACTGATCTAAACCGGTTTGAAATGGTTTGAACTCGTTTCAACTGGCTGAAACAGTCTGAATCGGTCTGATTTGGTATGAACAGGTTGGAACAGGTTGGAACTGGTATAAACCGGTCTGAACTGGTTTGAAATGGTCCGAACCAGTCTGAAACGGTTAGAACTGTTTTGAACCGGTCTCAACCGGTTTGAACTGGCATAAACCGGTCTGAAAACGTTTGAATTGGTTTGAACCCGTCTAAACTGGTCTGAAACGTTTTGAACTTGTCTGAACCGGTTGGAAGCAGTCTGTACCGGTCTAAACTGGTTTGAAACGCTCTGAACCAGTCTGACCCGGTCAGAACCGGTCTGATTTGGTCTTAACTTGTTTGAACATGTTCAAAGTGGAATAAACTGGTCTGAAACAATTTGAACTGGTTTGAAGTGCTCTGAACTGGTCTGAACCTGTCTGATCTTTTCTGAACTGGTTTGAACTGGTATAAACAAGTCTGAACCTGTTTGAACTGGTCTGAAAAAGTCTGAAGTGGTCTGAACCGATCTGATCTGGTCGGATCCAGTGTGAGCCAGTTTGAACACATTTGAACTGTTATAATCTGGTGTGAACCAGTTTGAACTGGTTTCAACTGGTCGGAACCAATGTGAACTGGTCTGAAATGGTCTGAACTGTTCTGAGCAAGTTTGAACCAGTCTGAACAGATCTTAACCACTCTGAACCAGTTAAAACTGGTTTGAACAGGTCCGAATAATTCTGAACATGTCTGAACTGGTTTGAACCATTTTGAACTGGTGTGAACCGGCCTGATTTTGTCTGAACCGGTTTCAACCAGTTGAAACTGACATAAACTGGTCTGAACTGCTTGGAACTGGTTTAAACTGTTCTGAACTGCATTGAACTGGTTTAAACTTGTTTAAACCGGTCAGAACCAGTCTGAACTTGTTTGAACAAGTGAAGCAGTCTGAGCCAGTTTGAACCAGTTTGAACCAGTCTGATATGGTATGAGATGGTTTGAATTGGTTTGAACTGTTATAAACCCGACTGAACTGGTTTGAGCTGGTTTGAACTGGTATGAACTGGTCTGAACCAGTTTAACTGATCTAAAATGGTATGAACCGGTCTGAATGGGTTTGTACCTGTTTGAACTGCTCTGAACCGGTCTGAACCAGTCTGAACTGGTATAAACTGGTATTAACCTGTTTGAACAGGATTGAACCGGTCTGAACCAGTTTGAATTGATTTAAATCGGTTTGAACAGGTTTGAACTGGTATGAACCAGTCTGAAAGGGTTGGAACTGGTTTGAACCTGTCTGAACCAGTCTGAACCGGTTTGAATCGGTCTGATCTGGTCTGAACCGGTTTGAAATGGTTTAAACCGGTCTAAACCGGTCTACAAATGTCTGATCCGGTCTGAACTGGTTTAAACAGGCTAGAACTTGTATAAACCGGTCTGAACCGGTTTGAACTGGTTTGTACTGTTTTGAACTAGTCTGCTTCGGTCTGAAACACTTTGAACCGGTGTGAACCATTCTGAACCTGTTTGAACTGGTCTGAACCGGTTTCAAATTGTCTAAACCCGACACAACTGGTTGGAACTAGATTGAACAGGTTTAAACTGGTATAAACTGGTCTGAAATGGGTGGAAATGGTTTGAAATGGTCTGAACTGGTATGAAGTGCTCTGACCTGGTCTGAAGCGGTCTGATCTGGTCTGAGTTGATTTGAACCGGTATGATCTGAACTGGTTCAAACCGCTAAGACCAGTTTATACCAGATCAAACATGTTCAAACCATTTAAGACTGGTTCAGACGACTTCAGAGCCATTCAGAAGGGTTTCAAACAGTTCAAACTGATTCAATCCGGATCAGACAGGTTCAGACTTGTTCAAAACAGTTTAAACCATTTAAATCCGGTTCAAGATGGTTCAGAATGTTTCAGACTGGTTCAAACCAGTTTAAACAGGATCAGACTGGTTTAAATCAGTTCAAACAAGTTGAAACCGGTTCAGACTGGTTCAAACAAATTAAAACCAATTCAGACAGTTTCAAACCAGTTCAAACCTGTTCAGACCATTTCATATGGGTTTACACGGGTTCAAAATGTTTAGACCGGTTCAAACCAATTGAAACCGGTTCAGACCGGTTTAAACCAGTTCTGACCGGTTCATACCATTTCAGCCCGGTTCAAACCAGTTCAATCTGGTTCACAACAGTTCAGACCAGTTCAAACAAGTTCAAAGCAGTTCGAACCATTTTAAACCAGTTTAAACCAGTTACAAACTATTCAATCCAGTTCAGACCTGTTCAAAACAGGTCAACTGGTTTAACCCAGCTAAAACCAGTTTAGAATGGTTTAAAACAGTTGAAACAACTACAATCCGGTTCAAAAGGTTAAGAACGGATCAAACAAGTTCAAACCAGTTGAAACCGGTTGAAACCAGTTCAAACTGATTCACTCCTGTTCAGAAGAGTTCTAGCCAGTTTAAACCACATCAAAACGGTTCAGACCTGTTCAAACCAGTTTAAACCAGTTAAATCTTGTTCAAACTGCTTCAGACCGGTTCAGACTGGTTCAGACCATTTAAAACCAGTTCAAACAAGTTTCAACCAGTTCAGACAAGTTCAGACTGGGTTCAAACCAGTTCAAACCGGTTAAGACGGATTCAAACCAGTTAAAACCGGTTCAGACTGGTTAAAAATAGTTCAAACTGATTCAAACCAGTGGAGACTGGTTCAAACAATGTGAAAACGGTTCACAAAGGTTGAGACCTGCTCAGACCGGTTTAAACCAGTTCAGACTGGTTGAGAAAGAATTAAACCAGTTTAGACCATTTAGACCGGTTCATACGAATTACAACACGTTTGGACAAGTTGAAAGCACTTCAGATCAGTTCAGACCATTTCAGGACAGTCCAAACAAGTTTAAACCAGTTCAAACTGGTTCAGAATGGTTCAGAACTGTTCAAACCTGTTCAAACCATTTCAGACCGGTTCGGACCAGTTGAACACAGTTCTAATAGGTTCAGACCAGACGGATTCAAATCAGTTCAAACCAGTTCAAACTGGTTCAACCAGTTTAAACCACTTCAAACCTGTTCAGACTGGTTCAGATCTGTTAAAACCAGTTGGAAACACTTCGATCCAGTTCACACTGGTTCAGACCAGTTCAAACCAGTTCACACTGGTTCAAACCACTTTAGACCATTTCAGACAGGTACAAAGCAGTTAAAACCGTTCATACCGCTTCAAACCAGTTTAAATAGGTAAAAACAAGTTCAAACCGATTCAATCCATTTCAGACGAGTTCAAACCAGTTTTAACCAGTTAAATTCGCTTCAGACGGGTGCAGATGGGTTCAAACCAGTTCAAACTGCTTCAGACCGGTTTAAACCAGTTCAAAAAGTTCTAACCAATTCAGAGACCCATCCAAACCATTTCAAACCGGTTCAGACAAGTTG
>CAUYPK010068447.1:0-10225 GCA_963574355.1 Loris lydekkerianus | reverse complement strand
ACCACTGCCCCTGCATACCTGTGTCTGTCTTTCACGAAGCTGCCACCAGGTTTCCTCTGCACCCGGCAGCGGCTGATCGATCAAATCTTGGTGGAGGTTGTGGACCAGTATGTCTTGGCAGTGATGTAGCGGTACCTCTGCTTTCGGGTTGGGCAGAAGGGTGGCAGGATTCATAGCTGTACTGGGCAAGAATCAAATTCTCAGTGGATTTGGAAGAAGACCTTGGTAATAAGTCATCCATGCATTGCTCATCCACCAATCTGGGGGCTGCTTCGAAACCCCCTCAATCATGTGTGGGGTTGTTATTAACAGTTCCTGCCCCAAGGTGAGTTTATTGGCATATTTCACTAGGAGGGCAGTAGCTGCTATAATTCATAGACAAGGGGGCCACCCCGAAGCAACTGGATCAAGTCTTTTGGACAAGTAAGCTACTGGACAGGTCCAGGGTCCCAGAGTATGGGTTAGTACCCCCTTTGCCACTCCTTTATGCTCATCCACATATAGATGGAAAGGTTGGGTGATATCAGGAAGACTTAGCGCAGGGGAGCATAGCAAGGCAGTTTTAAGGTTTTTGAATGCCTGATCTCTTTCCTCTGTCCATTGGAAAGGCTGTTCTTTCTTAGTGACCTCACAGAGGGGCTTAGCTATTTCTGCAAACCCCGACACCCACAGTCTACAGAATACAACTGTCCCCAGTAATTCCCATACTTGCCTGGGAGTAATGGGAACAGGAATTCCAAGCACAGTGCGCTTTCTGGCTTCACTTAGCCATCTCTGGCCATCTTTGAGCACATACCCTAAATAAGTCACAGTTTGCTGACAAAGTTGGGCTTTCTTTGCTGATGTGCGGTTTCCCACGTCTCCCAGGGTAGCAAGTAGATCTCATGTCCCTTGCAGGCAATCGTGCTCTGTGGCGGCTGCTATTAATATATCATCTACGTACTTGAGAAGGGTCAAATCAGGGTGAGATTTGCGGAACTCACCTAAGTCTGCATGTAGAGCCTCATCAAAGATGGTTGGGGAATTCTTAAAGCCTTGGGGTAGGCGGGTCCAGGTCAATTGTCCACTGATGCCCTCCTCTGGGTCACTCCACTCAAAAGCAAATATAGCCTGGCTTTGTGGGGCAAGAGATAGACTTAAAAAGGCATCTTTTAGATCTAGTACTGTGTACCACTTTTGAGTCGGTGACAGAGCTCTGAGAAGTGTAGATGGGTTAGGTACCATGGGGTGGATGTTCATTACCCACTTATTTACTTCTTGTAAATCTTGTACTGAATGGTAGTCATTTGTAAGAGGTTTCTTAACAGGCAACAGGGGGGTATTCCAAGCAGACTGGCAGGGAATCAAAATACCCGCCTGAAGGAGGCATCTGATGTGTGGGACTATGTTCCTCTTTGTCTCTGCAACCATGGGGTATTGCTTCACTTTTATGGGTTCTGCTCCCAGCTTAAGTTCCCCTAAGACAGGAGGCTGATGAAGCGCCAATCCTATCCCTCCTGTCTCTGACCATGCCAACAGGTAAGAGTGGAGCCAGTCACTCAGGTCAGTTGGGGCTTTATGCAGTGTTAAGTGGAGCGCATATTCATCTTCTAACTGAACAGTCAGAACTTGTATTTGCCACCCTTGCCCATCTGTAACCTGGGGGCCATCCTGGTTGAAAGATATCTTGTCCCTGATTTTGGTTAATAAGTCTCTTCCAAGTAAGGGGTATGGGCAGTCTGGGATAACCATAAATGCATGGGATACCGGGCCAGTGTCCAGGTCTACAGTTCTTTGGGTAGTCCATGAATATTGCTTTATTCCAGTCTCCCCTTGGACCCAAGATTTTCTCATATCTAGTTTTACTTGATCTCTTAAAAGTATTGAATGCTGGGCGCCGGTGTCCACAAGAAAATCAACTGTTGTCCCTGAGGGTTACTCTGGGTTCAGGGAGGGGTGCTGAACCCTGACCCCTCTAATCACTTAATTCCCCCATCTCTAAAATGCGGGCTTCTCCTCAGGGGACGGGCTTACCGGTTCTCCATTTAGGGCATTCTCTGGCCCAGTGTCCTATCTCCTTGCAGTAGGTGCACTGGTCTCTCTGTAAGCATCTGCGTCCTCCCCCCCAGGGTTTCTCCTTACCTTCAGTGGTCAGACACTTCAGTCGAGCCTGCCGATCTTTTGGTTCGGTGGCTGTGGCGGCCAGCAGGATTTTAGCCAAATCATGAGTTTGTTTGGCCCGAGCATGAGTCTGTTTTTCCTCCAGTGTCTCCCTGTTATTGTACACCTTCTTGGCCACTGCAAGCAAATCCTGTAAAGTTTTCTCAGCCAACCTATCTACTTTCTAAAGTTTCTTTCATATATCAGGGGCAGATTGATTAACAAAAGCCATGATCACTGCAGCCTTGCTACTATCTTCCTCAGGATTCATGGGAGTATAAGTATGGAATGCTTCCATAATCCTCTCTAAAAAGGCAGTGGGAGACTCATTCTTTTCCTGCTGCACATTCCCCACCTTAGCCAAATTGGTCGGCTTATGGGCCGCTTTCTGGAGACCCCTCATTAGAGTCTGGCAGTAGACTCGGAGACTCGTCTGACCATCCCCTGTATGAAAATCCCAATTGGGGTGGGTAAGGGGGAAAACAGCGTTAATCTCAGCAGGGGTAGTAGTCACAGCCCCATTTGCACCCACGACCAACTTCTGAGCCTCCGACAGAATTCTCTCTCTCTCTTCCATAGTGAAGAGCACCTGTAAAAGCTGTTGACAATCATTTCAGGTAGGCTGATGAGTAAAGAGGACAGAATCTAACAGATTAACTAAGACACTAGGCTTTTCAGAGAATGTAGGGTTTTGCATTTTCCAGTTATAGAGATCACTTGTGGCAAAGGGCCAATAATAAAAATCTTGCACCTCATGCTCATCTGGGGGGCTTGCAGCCCTCAGAGGAAGGACAGTCGAGTCCTCATTCACCTATCACTGGGCCCGCTGCCTCATGTACGGCAGACTCCCACCGTCAGGCCTAGCTGCAGTCTCGGCTTCAGCAGCCAGCTCCCCTGCTGCTGCTTCTCTGGGAGGTGGAGAGGCAACCTGTGGAGGGGCTTGAGGATGATTCGGAGGAGGACAGAAGAAATCCTAGTCCATACCGTCCTGTAACACAGGGTAAAGCGGCGCAGAGCGTTTCGGTTTTGGTTTGGTGGGTTTCTCAGTGAGGGGCTTCTCGCATACAGCAAGAACCGCCATGCTGTTGCAGTGTTTATCTGCTGGAGGCAATAGAGCCTTTAGCCAAGGAGGGGGAATCTTCCACCAGATCCATCCAGGTGGTAATGTACGGAACCTGGTCAGGGTGACCGGTTTGTGAGCGATAGACAATGTCCTTCACCTGGAAAATAATGGGAAGGTGAAAGGTTCCTCAGGAGCCCAGCCAACATGGAAGTTTGGCCACTCACTGGTGCAAAAAGTAATGTTAGTTTTCTTCACCATGAGTCCTAGGTCCTGCTCCCTGGACTTGAAATCTGAGAAATGGTCAAGGAAAAGGGAAAGGGGAGTTGTTTGAGTCTGTCCCATGTTATGGTCTAAGTCAGAGTCATCCCATCAAGGCCAGCCACAACCACACAAAGACACCAATGAAACACATGGCACACAAAAGGACAAACCAGACAGATGGTCAACGGAAACAAAACCGAAAGTAATCTGACAGTCTCTGACCAAACTGCGGCAGTGACCCATGAAATTGCCTGGGCACAAGAACCACTTCTTCCACACCACGCCCTGGGGTATCCACTTCCCAGTCTGGTGGGATTACCTCTACAACATACACTGAGTTTTGCACTTCAGAAGAGGCTGGGACGTCTCCACGGTTCTCCTGGCCGGCAGCCTCCAGCGTGTCCACCTTGACTTTACACCAACCACACCATGCATGGACCTTCAATCCCAAAAATAAGTGCAATAGACAAGACAAACACTTACCAAGTATGGGCAGGTCGGATGTCCTCAGAGGTCCTGGGGGACTTCCCAGCCAATGCACCAAAATGTTGTGCCCAGTTCTTGAAATCCCCCACAAAGACCACCAGGGAGCCCAGTTCGATGCAAAAGCAAAAGAGCTGTTTTATTGCAAGCTCAAGCTTGTACTTCTGGGGTCTCCATTACAATGGATCCAAGCCAGGAGCCCCAAGCTCTAGAAAAGGGGTATTTTTATAGGATAGCACAGCAAAGTAGGCTTATACAAGTTAAACGAAGGGATTGCTTCTGGATTGGTTGCCACTGGTCCTCCCATATAGCCCATTCCAGGAGTCAGTTTCTGATTGGACGCCGATGACTCAAGGTACAAAAACCAGCAATTCATGGTGACTCATCAGTTTTGAACAAAATGGCCGGCAGAAGCCAAAATGGCTGAACCCTTAAGATGGCATCGGTCTGGTTCTCTTAAGATGGCATTGGTCTAGTTCTCTCAAATGCAACCCTAGGACAACCACAAAGAAAGCTGTACAAAGATATACAACAAACTGAGCACAGTGACACACAGTCTCAGCTATCTAGGAGGCTGAGGCAGGAGGATTGCTTGAACCCAGGAGTTTCAGGTTGTAGTGAGCTATAACAATGTCACTGCCTCTAGTCTAGGCTACAGAGTGAATTCGTGCCTTAAAAAAAAAAAAAAAAAAAAGACATTCTTTTAAAGCACCATAGATAAATTAAAATGGAATTCTAAAAGATGTTTTAGTAACTCACAAGAAGATAAAAACAGAGGGCACAAACATAAAATGAAAGTGCAAACCAAGTAGATATAAAAATTTTCATTTTATACTTTTTGCTGTTTTTGAACCACTCAAAATGCATCTGGTCAAAATTGGAAAAACTTGTAAGCAGATTAGAAAAAGATTATTTATTTTAACCTCCGTTAAAAGGCATCCCATGAGATTTTTCTTTTTTCAAGACTGAAAAGATTCTGGTAAACACCTAATCAGATGTTTAAGACTAAGAGTCTTCTGATGTTACAGAAAAGCCCCTAGGTCAAAATGTTTTTTTGCAGTTTTTAGCCAGGGCTGGGTTTGAACCCGCCACCTCCAGCATATGGGGCCAGCGCCCTACTCCTCTGAGCCACAGGCACCACCCCAGGTCAAAATGTTGAAAGATGACTCCCCACTCAACAATCTAAGAAATTAGTTAAAATATACTTTAAATATGAACAATGATAAGCTAGTTTTGCAGATTTTAAAAGCATTAACAACCAAACTATATGAAATTCTGAATTCTAGCAATGCCACACTATGTTAAAGGGACATAAAATTTAAGAAAAAGACAACATTGAAGGTACTTGGCAGGGGAGAAGTGGCTTTTGAAGTAGACAAGTGACTAGTAGAAAAATACTAAAGGTCTACAGCAGTAACCTAAAGTTTGAGAAAAATATTCCACTAGCTCATTGTATGTGTGCACTTGTTTGTGTGTTTGTTTATTTTATTCATTTACTCATTCCAGACTGGCAACTTCCTCTTTCATTTTAAACAAAAGAAGTTTAAAAGTGGAAAGGAATTGTATCCTGAAAACCTAAAACTTAAAAGACCTACAGAGATTAAAATCAAATTTTTTTACTGAGTTTTTCCATTTTTAATTTTGGTTAAACAAAATAGAAATTTTGTAAATAAACCCAACACAAGGCCAACAAAAAAAAAAGGAATAAAAGCAAGAAAAACAAAAAGCCAAGGTTGCCCCTTCCTGGGCATCAGGATCAGGGGTGCTTCCTTCCTAAAGGAAGTGAGGCTTTCTGCCCTTGGGCATCAGCACAGGTTTCTGCTCCTCAGCACTGGAATTGGATATGAACAGAGAAACCAGCCCTGAAATGTGCAAGTATCTTTGCATATGCCATTGGCTCATGGACTCCAAGTGCATGGGACTCCTTTTGAAGTGCCATTTGCACAGGCCCAAGCAGGTATGTGGAGAGGAGTTTCCTCCCCTTCCCAGGAAATGTCTTGCTACCAGTTGGTGCTAAAGGACCCAAGGTCTTGCTGTGCCAATAAACTAGGTTGGTTTTAACTTTTGGCTGGTGGTGATTGGAATGTGACTTTGCAGGGGTAAAGAGCTCCCTGTGGTGCCAAGCAGGTCTGGTGTAGAAAGAGACTGTGGCCAGTTGAGAAGGAATAATGTAGTAGCTGCTTGGTGGCTATGTTACTCAACATAGAAAATGGCCTTGTTGGACTGAAGATACATGTGCAGCAAGGGCTGGTGTAGACATACGCTCCAGTCACAGTGGTGTGAAAACCTCAGCTTCACCCATTAGACTTGCTCAGGACCGACATGCCAGCCCAGGCTGGCTTTGCTGCTGGAGATATGTCTTGCCAGTGGGGAAGCTCTCAGACCTGCCAAGACCACTGACCTTCAAAGGGCTACTGGGTCTTCCTGCCTGCCCACCTGCCTTGAGGCAACCACAACTACATTGGCAACATGCATGTGGAATGATACTCTTTCCTCCTTTCTCCTATTTTCTAAAGTTGCAGGAGAAAAGTGGCCTACAACTATTTCAAGAGGTAGGGGGTTAGTCACTCCCCAACACCATCTGTAAAGGTAACTACATAAAGATGACAAACCCAGTGCACAGAAACACCTGAGAGAACCAGACCGACACCATCTTAAAGGTTCAGCCATTTTGGCTTCTGTCAGCCATTTTGTTCAAAACTGATGAGTCACCATGAGTTGCCAGTTTTTGTACCTTGAGTCATCGGTGTCCAATCAGAAACTGTCTTCTGGAATGGGCCATATGGCAGGACCAGTGGCAGCCAATCCAGAAGCAATCCCTTTGTTTAACTTGTATATGCCTACTTTGCTGTGCTATCCTATAAAAATACCCCTGTTCCAGAGCTCAGGACTCTTGGCTTGGATCCGTTGTAGCGGAGACCCCGGGAGCCCAAGCTCGAGCTTGCAATAAAACGGCTCTTTTGCTTTTGCATCGGACTCAGCTCCCTGGTAGTCTTTGTGGGGGATTTCGGAATCTGGGCACAACATTTTTGGTGCGTTGGCCTGAAAAATCCTCCAAGACCCCTGAGTACTCCCGACCCAAAGAGCTGATACGTGGTAAGTGTCTGTCTTGTCTATTGTGCTTATTTTGGGGATTGAAGATCTGTGAATGGTGTGGTTGGCATAAAGTCAAGGTGGACGCGCTGGAGGCTGCCGGCCAGGAGAGCCATGGAGACTTCCCAGCCTCTTCTGAAGTGCAAAACTCAGTGTATGTTGTAGAGGTAATCCCATCAGACTGGGAAGTGGATACCCCAGGGTGTGGCATGGAAGAAGTGGTTCTTGTGCCTGGGCAATTTCGCGGGTCACTCTTGCAGTTCAGTCAGAGACTGTCAGATTACTTTTGGTTTTGTTTCCACGAACTGTCTGTCTGGTTTGTCCTTTTGTATGCTGTGTGTTTCATTGGTGTCTTTGTGTGGTTGTGGCTAGCCCTGACTAGGTGACTCTGACTTAGACCATAACATGAGACAGACTCAAACAACTCCCCTTTCCCTTTTCCTTGACCATTTCTCAGATTTCAAGTCCAGGGAACAGAACCTAGGACTTATGGTGAAAAAAAGCTAAACTTATTACTTTTTGTAGCAGTGAGTGGGCAACTTTCAATGTCGGCTGGCCTCCTAAGGAAACCTTTCACCTTCCCATTATTTTCCAGGTTAAGGACATTGTTTACTGTTCACGGACTGGTCACCCTGACCAGGTTCCGTACATTACCACCTGGACGGATTTGGTGGAAGATACCCCTCCTTGGTTAAAGGCTCTTTTGCCTCCAGCAGATAATCTCTGCAACAGCACAGTGGTTCTTGCTGTACTCGAGAAGCCCCTCACTGAACTAAACCCTCTGCTAAACCCAAACCCTCTGCACTGCTTTTCCCTGTGTTACAGGACACTAAACCCAAACCCTCTGCACTGCTTTTCCCTGTGTTACAGGACAGTACAGACCAGGATTTCTTTTATCCTCCTCTGTACTGTCCTCTTGCCCCTCCACAGGTTGCCTCTCCACCTCTCCACTTTTTGCAGCAGTGAGTGGGCAACTTTCTGGAGAGGCGGCAGCAGGGGAGCCGGCTGCTGAAGCCAAGACTGCAGCTAGACCTGATGGTGGAAGTCTGCTGTACATGAGGCAGCGGGCCCAGCGAGAGGCGAATGCTGACTCGGCTGTCCTTCCTCTGAGGGCTGCAAGCCCCCTAGATGCGCATGGGGTGCAAGATCTTTATTATTGGCCCTTTGCCACAAGTGATCTGTATAACTGAAAAATGCAAAACCCTACATTCCCTGAAAAGCTTAGTATCTTAGTTAATCTCTTAGATTCTATTCTCTTTACTCATCAGCCTACCTGGGATGATTGTCAGCAGCTTTTACAGGTGCTCTTTACTATGGAAGAGAGGGAGAGAATTCTTTCGGAGGCTCAGAAGTTGGTGGTGGGTGCAAACAAGGCTGTGACTACTAACCCTGCTGAGATTAAAGCTGTCTTCCCCCTTAACCACCCACCCCCAATTGGGACTTTCATACGGGGGATGGTCAGACGAGTCTCTGAGTCTACCGCCAGACTCTAATGAGGGGTCTCCAGAAAGTGGCCCGTAAGCCAACCAATTTGGCTAAGGTAGGGAATGTGCAGCAGGAAAAGAATGAGTCTCCCACTGCCTTCGTAGAGAGGATCATGGAAGAATTTCGTACTTATACTCCTATGAATCCTGAGGAAGACAGTAGCAAGGCTGCAGTGATCATGGCCTTTGTTAACCAATCTGCCCCTGATACACGAAAGAAACTTTAGAAAGTAGATAGGTTGGCTGAGAAAACTTTAGAGTATTTGCTTGCAGTCGCTGAGAAGGTTTATAATAACAGGGAGACACCAGAGGAAAAATAAGCTCGCACTCAGACCAAACAAACTCATGATTTGACTAAAATCCTGCTGGCTGCCACAGCCACTGAGCCAAAAGATCGGCAGGCTCGACTGAAGTGATCGACCATTGAAGATGAGGAGAAACCCTGGGAGGGGTACACCGATGCTTACAGAGAGACCAGTGCACCTACTGCAAGGAGATAGGGCCAGGGAATGCCCTAAATGGAGAGCCAGTAAGCCCACCCCCCATGGTGAAGCCCGCATTTTAGAGATGGGGGAATTAAGTGATTAGAGGGGTCAGGGTTCAGCACTCCTCCCTGAACCCAGGGTAACCCTCAAAGTAGAAGGGACACCGACTGATTTCCTTGTGGACACTGGTGCCCAGCAATCAGTGCTTTTAAGAGATCAAGGAAAACTAGATACAAGAAAATCTTGGGTCCAAGGGGTGACTGGGATGAAGCAATATTCATGGACTATCCGAAGAACTGTAGATTTGGGCACGGGCCGGGTATCCCATGCATTTATGGTTATTCCAGACTGCCCATACCCCTTACTTGGAAGAGACTTATTAACCAAGATCGGGGCTCAGATATCTTTCAAGCAGGATGGCCCCCAGGTGGGCAAGGGCAGCTAATACAAGTTCTGACTATTCAGTTAGAAGATGAGTACATACTCCACCAAACACTGCATAGGGCCCCGACTGACATGAACGACTGGCTCCACTCTTACCCGTTGGCATGGGCAGAGACAGGAGGGATAGGATTAGCCCTTCATCAGCCTCCTGTCTTAGTGAAACTTAAGCCAGGAGCAGAACCCATAAAAGTGAAGCAATACCCCATGGTTGTAGAGGCAAAGAGAGGCCTAATCCCACATATTAGATGCCTCATTCAGGCGGGTATTTTGCCAGTCTGCTTGGAATACCCCCCTGTTGCCTATTAAGAAACCCCTTACAAATTACTATTGTCCAGTACAAGATTTACGAGAAGTAAATAAGCGGGTAATAAACATCCACCCCATGGTACCTAACCCATATACACTTCTCAGAGCTCTGTCACCGACTCAAAAGTAGTACACAGTACTAGATGTAAAAGATGCCTTTTTTAGTCTGTCTCTTGCCCCACAAAGCCAGGCTACATTTGTTTTTGAGTGGAGTGACCCAGAGGAGGGCATCAGTGGACAATTGACCTGGACCCGCCTACCCCAAGGCTTTAAGAATTCCCCAACCATCTTTGATGAGGCTCTACATGCAGACTTTATTTTTTTAATTTTTTTTTATTATAGATAAAAATATGCACCATAGATGTGGCCCAACCCATCACCCTCCCTCCACCCAAACCTCCCCCCTCCTTTCCCCTTCCTTGGTCCTTTCCTCATAGTCTTGTGGTATAGTTGGGTTATAGCCTTCA
>CAUYPK010068443.1:0-25469 GCA_963574355.1 Loris lydekkerianus | reverse complement strand
GTGCCATGGCATCACAGCTCACAGCAACCTCCAGCTCTTGGGCTTAAGTGATTCTCTTGCCTCAGCCTCCCAAGTAGCTGGAACTATAGGTGCCTACACAATGCACAATGCCTGGCTGTTTTTTGAGTAGTTGTCATTGTTATTTGGCAGGCCAGTGCTGGGTTCGAGACCACCAGCTTCTGGTGTATGTGGCTGGCACCCTAGCTGCTGAGCTACAGGCGCCAAGCCCAGAATTTTTAATTATAGGTGCTTTACAGACGTTGAGACTTTCTATCCAAGAGTGTGATATGTCTTTCTAATTGTTCAAGTCTACTTTTATGTCTTATAAGAGTATTTCTAAGTTTTTTTTTTAACATTGCCTTTTGTACATATCTTATTTAGATTATGCCTAGTATTTTTTCAGTTCTGTTGTTTTTGTAAATGGAGCTTTTTCTCTATTATGTCTATTAACTGGTGGTTATTTGTATACATAAGGCTATTACTTCTGTCTTTGCCTGAGTTCCTTAGAAAAAAGAACTTGAGTCCAAGTTTATTTGCCAATGCTTTCTTGAAGTCATAATCCCAGAGAATTGAGAGTGATGGGGAAAAGGAAGGAGGAAAAAAATACAAGTTGATGTGTTACTGAGTTGGCCACAGCTTCACAAGAAATATAGTCTGTTGCTGGGTCATGTAGGATGGACTTGGACAGGCTCTATGTCACCACTGCTCCTGAAAATGTTGTTTTACAGAAAGGGAGGGAGAGAAATCTATCTACCAGTTCCATGATGGCTTCTTTCTCTTACTGTTCCTTTGGGTAGCCACTGAGAAAACCAGATCTCATGTTCTGTTGCATAATATATTATCTGAATTTAGAGTGTTAGAAAGAACAAAGATTTTGAGAGTTCAATTGGGTTGGCCTTGGGCATAGGAGCTACTATGATTTTTGCCATGGCACACATGGTGGGAGCTATGCTACAGACCAGCCTTGACTCCAGGGAGACGAAGCTGGCCAGAACACGAGGTACTATGTAACAGAGACCATTGGTCTCCATTGACTGAGTAGCTGGGACTTACCTGGAAGGCAGGTGAGTAAGAAGAAATACATTTTACACTTCCTGGTAGTCCTGACAAAGCAGCAGACAACTGCAGAACTCAGCCTCCAAAGATAAGAAATAACTTTAATAGATACACTAAACAGAAATAACCTTGAAAGAGACTATGTAACAAATAATAATATCACTTTGGTTTCTTGAGATGTATAATCATTAACTTTTAATAATTTTTTTCTGCCTGCTAGCCAAAATTTTTCCCATGAATAACATTTGTAACTGTAACTCTGTTTATATCTTGCTAGAAATGTCTAAAAGAGCTTTGTGAGAACAACTTATTAGGGGGAGGCTCAGTGCTTTAAGGCTGATGGCCTGCTGAGTTTTCCCGGTGGCTAATAAAATTCCTTCTCCTATAATCTTTTGTAGCAGACCATAGCTCATGGGAGGGAGAAGCAAGAGTTATAAGAAACACCTGTAACAGCTCGGTAATATAATACCTTAGGTAAGGGCATGGGGAGCTTGCGAGACGAGAACATCAGTGATGGGCAGTCTCCACTCCTGTGGTACAAATAGCTATGAGACTGCGTTTATAAGAATCTGCAGGAGAAGTCATTTGAGGAGCATGCATGCTATTCTTTCACGGACTCGCTCACTCTGATGCTTTTGCTTCTCCTATTTGCAGGGTGTCTGCCTGGCATCTCTCCAGGAAGACTGCTAAGATTCTCTCTCTTACTAAAACTGTTTCTCTCCCCTGAAGACTGTTTCTCTCTCTCCCTTCTGCTAAGGCAAATAACCCTCAGGCATCTAAGGGTAATTGTTCCCAAGCAAGATAGTACAGCAGTCAGCGTCTGGACAATGGATAAGCTGGGGCTGGAGACCTGGCCAGTCCTAGGCCCCGACAATCTTTGGTGAGAGTCTGTAGGTTTTGACTCTCTGCAACACAGGTGAAACACATGCAAAATCTGGCCCAATAATAGTTTACCCTCAAATTCTCTTATAGTTTGTAGTAGTTATTCAGTTGTTTCTTTTAATCATGTCATCTGAAATAGAACTAGTTTTTGGCACATTTACCCCCTAGTTCTTATATATCTCATTTTTCTCTCTTGTCCAGATGTGTTGGTCAACATCCCAACGTTAAACAGTAGTATTGATAATGGACAATCTTATTTTTATCTTGACTTTCACAGGGATGCCATCAATATTTTCCTATTAAGAGAGATTGGCTCAGGAGCTGAGAGAAGATGTATTTTTTTTGAGACAGACTCTTACTTTGTCACCCTGGGTAGAGTGCCATGGCATCACAGCTCACAGCAACCTCAAACTCTTGGGCCTAAGTGATTCTTTTGTCTCAGCCTCCAAAGTAGCTGGGACTACAGGTGTCCCCACAACATCTAACTATTTTTAGAGATGGGGTCTCACTCTTACTCAGGCTGGTCTCGAACCAGTGAGCTCAATAATCCACCTGCCTCAGCCTCCCAGAGTGCTAGGATTACAGGTTTGTACTACCACACCTGGCCAGAGAATATGTATTTTTTCATTTTAGTGAACTATTCCCTTGATATCTTCATTTTCTGAGTGTTTGTTAATTGAAAATCACTGTTGAATTTCAGCATCTGTAGAAATAATCACATGACTTTTTTGAATTTATTAAAGTAATGAACTCTATTTGTAGATTATCTGATATTGAGCCACTTTTAGTTTCTGTACTAAATCCTAGTTGGTTAGGGTACTTTTTATTGTGTGTTGGATTGTGCTTGCTAATGCTTCATATTGGATTTTTGCGTCAATATTCATAAGTGAGATTGGTCTTTGGCTTTATTTTCTGTATAATCTTCAGCAGATTTTGGCATAAATATTATATTTAGTTCATTTTAACTTTGTGAATTTGCCATATGCTAGAATATTTTAAGTAGATTTAGAATTTACAACACTTTAAAATTTTGGTAGAATCCCCCTCTAAAACTATACTGGTGGTTTTTCTGTTTGTTTAGATCTTTGTTAACTTTCTCTCTTTCATTTGATCTGTGTAATCTATCTCTCTTTGAGTCAGTTTTGGTAAATTATACTATCAAGATGATATTGGGTAGCTCATAGTAATGTTGAGCGAGTTGAAGAGCCGGCTTTGAAGTTAAACAGCCAGGAAAAAACACCCTAAACCGCAACTCAGAACTAGTGCTGGTGAGAAATCTACTGCCACTACTGCCTGCTTCTTCCCTCTTGTATCAGAGGGAACGGGACTGTCTAAGTGATGCCATCTATCTCTATTATTATCACAAGCCTACCTAAGAGTCTATAAGTCTATGAATTTCACTGTAAAGTTCACTACCACCAACATCCTAGAAAAAGTAGTAGGGAAAAGAAACTGGAAAGAAAAAAGACAATGACTAACATATGAGAGTAAAACAGAGCAGACAGACAGCTGTTCTTGTCCTTGATTCATGTTCTCTTTTGCTCAGTCAATACCTTAGCTAGTCAGTGCCCTTTACTTGGTGAAGTGACCTAAACCTTTATTCCTGAGGAGTCTGAATTTTCCTTGGTGATCCTACCAGTGGGTTTGGGAGATTAGGGTACTCAGAATCATCTAAATACTCTCAAATTTCTTCATTCCAAGTTTCATGGCCTCTAGGCTTTTTAAAGTATTCTCTCAATTTCACATATAATACTTGGTGGAATAATTTGGCAACTTGTAGTAGAAAACTGCAAGACTTTTGGGTTATCTCAGCCAGTGCCTATAAGATATGAGAGATTCTTTTAGCACTATCATAGAAAGTCTGGGGTTTTGGCCATGTCTTCACCCAAGAATTTAGGTCTTTGAGACTGTAATCATTTTTTCTTTAAAATCTCCAGCACATATAGAAACAAATGACAATGTTGCTCTAGGTGGCTACTTACAGTCTTGAAGTTAGGTTGATTGGGATGGAATTTAAAGGTGTCCTTTTTCTCTCTATTCTCTCCTGGGCGAGGGGACTTAGTCTATAGTATTAACGTGAAACTGGCAAAAGGGAAAATTATGAGAATGATTTTAAAGAAATGATCAATGGGAGTTATTCCCCACTTAATTATAAGGTAAGTGAGAGAAGGAGTAGTAAGGATTTAGAATTTGACAGGGTTATGGATGTGGAGAGGGGGCATTAGCCCAGGATGAATTACAGCAACTTCAACTCTGGTCATATTTTTGACCAGCCATTTGTTATCTGGACATTTCCAGTGACAGGAAACCTGTTATATAACATGCTTCCCGAATAATTGTGTAATAGCTCTGACTGTGAGAAATTGATCCTGATGCTACCTCTTTATAGTCAACAGAACCCATGTCATTCTTTTTCTGTTTAACAGCCCTGCAAATATCAAGTCCAAATGTTGTCAGTTTGTTCACCCAATCTTAGGGTAGAACAGGCTCTGAGTTGTCCTCACTGTCCTGCGTATTTCCTCTGAACTGGTACCAGAACTGAGTAAGCTCCTCCAGATTTAGAATATACAAAGCAGAGTAGAGCAGGACAATCATTCCTTCTGAGAAGGCAGCTGAAGATTCCATTAGCTTTGTTCTGGCAGCTGCCCCACACCATTGCCTCACACTGAGCTTCCTGTCAAGTGAACTTGGTTTTCCTCTGTGTTTTTGCTAATCTGTCTTTTCTCCAGTCTGTTCTTGTGCTGTTGGTGTTCTGTTTCAGCCTAAGAATAGGACCTTATATTATTACCATTAAATTTCATCTTTTAAAAATTTATTTATGGAATTATTTCTTCATACCACTCTGTCAAGATCCTTTTGGATCTTTTTAGGGACAGCGAGAGGGAACATGGGAGAAAAGACCTTGTTTCAGAGCAGATCAGTGAGACTGGTATGTTCAGGCTGGAACATACTGAGTTTGACATCATTGTGGGATATGCAGCAATCTTTTGGTTAAACTTGTCCAGAGCTGAGGGGAGGGACCTGGGCCTGAGACATAGTTCTCATTGTCACTGAGAATGGGGAATAGGTAGTATTTAAAATCATGGGGGTGGGCTTGGCGGTCATAGCACAGTGGTTATGACGTCAGCCACATGCACTCAAGGGTTTGAGCCTGGCCTGGGCCGGCTGGACAACAAGGGCAACTGCACCAAAAAAAATAGTCGGGCTTGTGGCAAGCACCTGTGGTCCCAGCTGCTTGGGAGGCTGAGGCAAGAGGATGGCTTAAGCCCAAGAGTTTGAGGTTGCTGTGAACTGTGACACCACAGTACTCTACCCAGGGCGACATAATGAGACTCTGTCTAAAAATAAATAAATAAATAAATAAATCACGGGGGTGGATGAGATTATCTAAGATGGCTGTGATGAGTAGGAATGACCAAGGACAGAACTTTGGGAGATACCCACAGTTAGAGAGTAAGAGAAAGAGTGTTAATGAGCATGTTAGAGGTCTGCTTTTCTGAGGAAAATGGCAATTGCCCCTTCTTCCTCCCAGAGCTCTGACTGATAGGGCAAAGAAAAGGAACATGAGAAGTACAAGATAGGGAAGATGAATGCAAAATGCTGTTTCATCACTGTATGAGCTGAACTGGAGAAAGCTACTTGGGTTTGAAGCCACAGTGGAGCTTCATACTCTTTCTGGTGAAAGCAACTCCCAATATTAGTGGTTTAGGAAGAAATGGGTAGTAGGGACAGTAAGAAGTATGATAGTGAAGAGAAGAGGGATGAGATCGTGGTTGAATGTGAAAGAGCAAAAACAAAGGACAGGAAAACATTTTATTCATTTGCAATATAAAGTAACCAGAAACCAGTGACCCCAGCTACTAGACTCAGGCCTGACAGAGAAAGCATACAACCAAGTGATGAGAAGGAATTGAAGTACATAATTTTCTAAAGGTCCAGCTGCATCTTCTGGGTCTGAGGTGACTGTTTTAGATGGGTTCTGCTTAGGTATTTTTGAGATGGAGCGCAGTGGCTAGAAGCCTTAATGGGAAAACTCACTTGTTCAGAACTGGGAGCAATAGTGGAGAAATAAGGCAGAAAAATGATTCCTCCATAGGCTACATGCTTTGAGGCAAGCTTAAACTTTCATGATAATGATGACTATTAGCAGCAAAATACATATACAGCACCAAAAAGTGAAAAGGAAATTTCAACTCTAGCATTTTGTTCTTTTTTAATCAGAAGATGGCAGTGTATGTACATACCAGCCTCTACAGCAGGGGTCCTCAAACTGCAGCCCGTGGGCCACATGAAGTGGTGTGAATTATATTTGTTCTCGTTTTGTTTTTTACTTCAAAATAAGATATGTGAAGTGTGCATAGGAATATGTGCATAGTTTTTTTTTTTTTTTTTTTAATTATAGTCCAGCCCTCCAACGGTCTGCGGGGCAGTGAACTGGCCCCCTGTTTAAAAAGTTTGAGGACGCCTGCTCTAGATTATAACAGCACTTGAATATATTTTTATTTTCTGAGAGAATAAGATAATGGACCTTCCTAGCTAGTATTCTTATACTCCTTTAGGAGGAAAATCCTATGTGTTTGTCTCTCTTTTTATAATTGAAGCAGCCACTGATGCTTAATGCTTACATCGATGAATTCACTAAGGCTTACAAGTGAGGATATTGTATTTCTCACTTACTCCTAATCAGTGTTTGCTCCACCCAAACTGCCCTTGTCAAGGTTGACCAGTGTTCTGCCTCATAGAGTTGTCATGAGGATTTAAGTGACCTATATGTAGAGAACTTTGTAAGTAGTCAATAAACCAGTTCATGTTTTACTACTGGTACCTGTACTACAGAGGGATATTGGAGGATGTGCTCCTCTACTTCCACTTTCACTTCCAACAACTGTCACTTGCAATTCCCATTTAGGGATTGCTCTTGGCCTACTAGAGATTATTTTGCTTGAACTTCAGAAAGCTGAAAGTATCTGGGAATTTGCATACTTCATACCTTAATCAGGGAAGGGGATGGACAGTGCAGGGCCTCTGAAGCAGGAACATGCCTGGATGTTCTAAGAGTGGTGAGCTTGGCTGGAGCCCAGGGAGTGAGGGGCAGAGTAGGTGGGTTCAGAGTAGTAATGGGAAGAAGGAGCAAGAGATTTCTGTAGGGGCATGTAGGCTAAAGTGAGACCTTTGGCTTTTCCCCTGAGTTAGAGAAGATGGGACATTGGAGTGCTCTGAGCATGGAGACAGCAGGTCGGCACTTGTGGACTTTGCTGTAATTGATTTGACCTCTTGATGGATATTTAGTTTCTTTACAATATTTTGCCTTTTTTTTTTTTTTGAGACTGAGTTTCAAGCTGTCTCCCTGGGTAGAGTGCTGCAGTGTCACAGCTCATAGCAACCTCCAACTCTTGGGCTTAAGTGATTTTCTTGCCTCAGCCTCCCAAGTGGCTGGGACTACAGGCACCTGCCACAACACCTGGCTATTTTTGTTGTGTAGCAGGCCCAGCCCGGGTCTGGACCCCCCAGCCTCAGTGTATGTGGCCAGAGACTTACTCACTGAGCTACAGGTGCCACCCAATATTTTGCCATTCTGAAAAATCGGATCAATATCCATTGGGCATATATTTGAAAATGTTTGCCAATATCATGGGTAGAGATAACTAGTAAATGATACAGCATAAAAGATGTCTTTAAATTAGATACAGATATATGGTTTGGGGCCAACATTGATCATCTTAGCCTTGGTCATAGGATCTCTCACCGTGTGTTTTGGATTTTTTGTAAGTAAATCTGCAAGTCTCTTCCTTTACAGTTTTTGTGACTTGTTTGGCATATCTCAATTATATTCACATATAATTAAACATAAAAGACTTGAAGAAAAAATACAAAAACATTTTTATAATCTTGGAGTGAGGAAGGCCTCCGGACTTCTTCTGGCAGTCCGTATGTGCCCAGAGCATGCTGGGAAGACCGAGCTGGGCTGGCTGCAGATCTGTCATCTTTGCATCTCTGCAGCTAAGGGCAGAGTGGAAACAGGGATCATAGGCAGTTTCCTTCCCTTGCGGAGCAGTCCTCTGTTTACTTGTCTATCTCACTCCCTGACTGGTCAGCCTATGAGCACAGGGGCTGTGGTGGGCTTGTTGTGTGCCATCTCAGGGCCTGGAGTGGGCCACATCAAAGTTGGGGGTTCCTCCCTTATCCACCGTCTTCCTGTAAAAGCCTCATAAGAATGCCCCACTGACCTACAAAGTGTGTGGGTGAAGACCTTCCCATCCTCCCTTTCAGGCCCTGGACTTTCCTCTTACAACAGTGATCATGCTGTATCATGATTATTTATTTGACTTACTCATATTTGTAGTCAGTTCTTAGCAAAGCCTTTCACTGGAGACTTTCTATCCAGCTAATTGAACTCATTTTGCATTCTTTGCAGATAAGAATTTTAACCTTGCTCTACCAAGCTAAAGCTATTACTTACTAAAAGGCAGCATATGCAAAATGACAGCTAAGCCTCCAAAGGTCCCCTCACATGCCTCCTTTTCTATAGTTATTTCACCTCTAAGTCATGACTTCCTGTTAGAGGCTTCCAGTTCTGGCTGTACTTGGTTCCTCGTGGCTTTTAATGTTGACAAAAACTAAATAGTTTGGGGTCTTTGACCATGAGAATAGTGTAATTAGAAATTAAACTGGGGTTTAACTGCTAATTTAATCCCACCCACATTTACAAACCAAATGAGAATTCTAGCATTCCCTTGCCCCCCCTCCAAAAGTATACTTTTAAAAGGCTTAGCCCCTAAAATGTTATCCTGGTCAGCATTATAAAGCATATATGAAAGAGATGAAAACAATTGTCAGATAACAGAAAACTGTAGGTTAATATCACTTAAAATAAATATGAGAAATGAATTCCAGATGTCTTATATTTAAAATGAAATAAAAATTTCTGAAAGGAAATGTGTGATCTCAATCTTATTTTAGGGGCTGGAAAAACCTTTCTGAACATGGTAGCAGGGAATAACTATAAAGGAAGGACAGATTTCTGTTACATGAAAATAGAACATTTTTGTTCATTCATTATTTATTCAGTCAATCCTTTAACAAATACCTGGTGAGCATGCCCTATATGCTGAGCACTATTTAGGTGGTTCTAAAGTAGTAGACACTTAAAGGGCAAATGATAAAATTTTTCATAACATCTATGGCAAGCAGAGTTTATATCCTTCACTTCTATGAATAATCCTTAATAATTATTAGAAAAAGATCAGCATCACAATTGAAACATGGGCAAAATAGATGAATAGCAATTTGTAGAAGGGTAACAGCAGTTTATGCAGGGAGATGACATACAGATTTAAACAAGATACTCTTTTCCTTTGGTCTGATCTCCAGAGCTTAAAAAGAGATTTCTGAGAAAGATGGCAGAAAGTGAGTTGTACAACTCACCTCATGAAACTCATTAAAAAGAATGAAGGAAAATCAAGAAGGGAAAGTCCAAACAACTCATGGAAAGACTCTAGATCAATTATAAGTCTCATCCCTTGGGAACAGCATAATATTAACAAATTAAGAGAAAGATTTCTCAAGGATTTTGGTGAAAAATCTTTAACATGGAGAAGAGAGGACAGCAGCATGAGCTAATCCTACTTGGATTCTAAGGACTTGTAAGCAGAGTGGGGCACTGGGGTAAAGTGGATTGGAATTTGAAGGGAGAAAAGGCATGTAATGTTCTCCTAGGATAGGGAGCAAGGGAGTATCTTGTACCAAGGCTGACCAGAGGTCCGTGCTTATGGTGTTGTTGCATCAGAGTGTGCAGGTTGGTATGTTTTGGATTAGTGCTCACTCATTCATTCAACAACATTTTCTCAACACTAAATTGCACATGTGTTCTTGGGAAGAAAGGAAGGGCATTTGGGTCAGCAGTGAAGAGGCCAGGGGTGTTTGCCTGAAGCCACAAACAATAAAGGGTTCTTCCTTTAGGGGCACCCGTAGCTCAGTGGTTAGGGTCACATGCTCCCAGGGGTGGTGGGTTTGAACCTAGCCTGGGCCTGCTAAACAAACAAACAAAATAGCTGGGCATTATGGTGGGCGCCTGTAGTCCTAGCTACTAGGGAGGCTGAGGCAAGAGAATCACTTGAGCCCAGAGTTTGAGGTTGCTGTGATCTAGGACTCCACAGCACTCCGAGGGTGACAAAGTGAGACTCCATCTCAATAAAAAAGTAATAATAATTAAAAGATTCTTCCTTTGATTAATAGCAGCTGCACTTTGAGCCAAGGAAGTGATGAAACCAAGTTGAAATTGAGAACATTCTTTTCTTCTCCAAGTATCTGGGAGTAAGTAGGTAGGCAGACACCCTCAGGACTTAGCTCTTCCCATGCTCAGATAGGAGCTTGAGTAAACACTCCTGCCCTGTGGTCACCTGCATAGAGCAGCTTCTGTTGATTCAAAGTTTTGTGCCAGCCAGAGGCTCGTAGGTGGTTTTGGCAGCCAGAGGAGTATTTAAAGCTGATGAACCACCTGGTAAAAATCCATCTGGGTCTGTAGCTTACTGATGGATTCCCCAATGACTCGGGAGTGCTGGGACTCCTTCCCTTGTCATGTCTTCTTCTTCCCTCCCGCCGTCAGGCTCACACAGAACACTTGGGGGTTTCAAGCATAGACATTTCTACTTTTTAGTAATTCCTATATGGCAGTGTTTTTCTAGCTGTGTTGTTATGTTCAAAAGCCACCTCCACCCCCCTCCCATCCCCACACCCCAGTGTTCCGGAAATACCCACCTCTATTTTTTCAGCACTATCATTCTTTTTTTTTTTTTTTTTTTCTCACAAAGGCTACTGAAACCTTAGATTTCTGTTATCAGTAAGAATTTTTGCCTAGAGAAACAAGGTAATTCAGAGTACAGAAGGGCAAGTCAAGTAAAGTAGTTCCCACAGAGCAGAACAAATGGCACAAATGACCTAATCAATACAGAAATAAGGACAGACTTCTTCCACAATGGCCACATGGTATCTTCCTTAACAATTAAAAAAAAAAATAAAAACAAAAAACACCACATTCCTTTCATTTAGATTTCCTTTATTATTTATCAGTATACTTCATCAGGAATACCTAAATGTTGGCTTTCTGTCAATTCCATATACTAGTAAGCTCACCAAGACATAAAGTAAAATATATCAGCTCCTTCAAGTCGGCAGGGCTGGCTCTGTCTCAATGCTGTACATTCCTTCACTATCATTATTTCTTTGTTAAAATATGAATCTTTAATCCAAGAAGAATTTGTTTTGATTATATGTGGAATGAGATAGAGATTAATTAATTAGTTCAAGATTTATTGAGTCCCTGCTAGACATCGGAGACTTCTGGGACATTAAGAAAGACTTTTTTCAGTATTGTAGCTCAGATATCTTATATCTAATAGCACAAGAGACCAGGTTTTCCAAATGCTTTCCAGATTCATGTACTTTAGGAAAAAGAACAGAAGACATCATGCTATATTATAAGCTCATTTTTATAAAATTATACTGTGTTTTTCTCCTCTCTTTAATTCAAATACTTTCCCACAATTCTAGTCAATTCAGCTCATTCCCATCTTTGGGGGACTCTGACTCTGCCTTCCCCTTCTGGCACACTCAGCTCTAGTCTCTCCCTATGGGTGGCAGCTTTTCCACATCCCATGTAGCCTGTGGGTTAGGAACCAGGCTGAAGTGGATGATGTAAATTCAGTCACCTCTGTTACATATGCACTCTTGCCTTTAGGCAAGTTTTTAAATTTCTTGGCACCTCAATTTCTGCATATGTATAAAATAGTATAAAAGGTATTACCTCATATGGGGTCTAAATAGTGGTCAAATCATTTAATTTAATCCATCTAAAGCACTTAGTATAATTCCTGGGATACACATGTTAGCTATTATTATTACCATTGTGTATTTTGAGGGATGTGTTACTTCCCGTTTTTCTGTTACTTTGGCACTAAGGTGTTCTCATTGTTAACTGACTCCTTTGGAGATAGTCTTGGATCCTTCATACCTGTGTATTCAGCTTGGGCAATTGGGGGAAGCATGTTCCCAGAGGACATATGGTGTGAGGGTAACATTTTTTTTTTCATTATTTTTTATTGTTAAAATATACGTAATATAATATTTACCTCTTTTGTCATTTGTAATGGTATAGTTCAGTGGCATTAAATTCTGTACCTTCACAATGTTGTGTTAGCACCATCACTATTTATACCTAGCACTTTGGAGTGAGGACAGTTTTAGAAAGCTGCTTCTCATACTTTCATGCCTTTGTAAGTACCTCTGCTTAGAAGAGCCTCCCCTCAATCATTTTGGTCTGCTGGGCTCAGCTCCTTCATGTTGTACCATTCTTGAAACTTCATCCAGACTTGACTGCCTCCTTTCTGTTTCCATTGTACTTCAGACAATCTATCTCAGAACTTACTAGAGTTTAAGATAAACTCGTTCCAACCTACTATTTTATATTCTAGTCCTGGCACATAGTTTATTGGTGACTCTTCCCTGTTTGTGAAAGCTGCAAATATGATTAACTAGTGTTAATGACCTCTAAGATTCTGCCACAAAACAAATAATGAGAAACCAGCCAGGATATTCAGTAGCATTCACTGCAAGAGGGAGGTCAAGTGCATGTCATGTAGTATGGCTGAACATTTCTTCTCAGGATTCTTTCTTCCAGGGCCCACCACACTACAGAGCTACAGGACTTTGATGCCTCTGTTGACAAGCTATGCAAGCAGATCCTGTGGTCCAGACCATCTTCAGGACAATCACAGGAAGTTATTCCATGTCTGGGATAAGTCCCAACTCTATCTGGCAGGGAGCTGAAGGTTACAGGCCATCAGGCTGAAAGGTCACCAGTGGCACTGAGCCAAAACAGACAGGAGCAGTGTAGTCTGCTCCTGGAAATTCCCAACCCCCTGTCCTTGGGTCCCATGGCCTTTGTGGTCACCCTTGGCAAGGAAACAGAAGGCGGAGGGAAAGGGACCTCTTGAGTAAAGCTCAGCAGAAAATAGAACATTAACCAGAATTCTGTTTCTTCAGTGATGTTCACCTTTTGAAACACATAAACACACCCTAGACTTCCTGTGTGTGTTCAAGATATAACCACTGAAGAGAAGGCAAGCTTGGCTTAAGGAGCAGGTCTTGGGGAGTTACTGAAAATCTCTTAAGTTGCTATCAAATGCTTTCTTTCATTTCATGTTTGTAGACCACATCCAAGATTCCCAGGGGCCTCACAAATGGTAGTCAGTGATTGAGTTGTTAGGTTTTCTAAACACTAACTAGCATTTACTTACACACAAGAGCCAGAAAAACACTGTTGTGGAAACTTGTTCATAGAGGAACAGGGATGAGGAAGAATGTATGAGGAAATAAGAAGTCAGTAAATCAGGCAAGAGCAGGCTTGGTCCACTGTCCTTTTCTTGTCCCTCTGTGTCTTCTGCACTCCAAAAAAGAGTGTTTGTACATGAAGTGACAGAAATATTTGATTTTGGGATATAGAGCTAAATCAGAGGAAACGGCTTTGACAGTTCCATGTGGTAGAACAGTGATGAAAGTACTCTAACCCGTGATTGTTTCCTCCAACTGCCACCTAGTAAACTGCAGAGTGTGGCAGGAGGCTGGTAAAGTTTTGAGCTATCTTGAAAAGTCACCAACCAGCTTGAATGAGCATGTGCCCTCTTCCTACTGTAGCTCTATTTTCTCTCTTTAATTTCAAGTACTTTCAGTGTTTTTGAAAACCGAACAGGGAGCCATGATGCTTGGTTCAGACTCACTGTGAGTCAGTGAGCCATTTCATCTGAGTACCAGTTTCTTTTTCTGGAAAATTAGAGCAGTAGCTATCTTGACTACTTCCCAAAGTTATGAATGTAAGTTGATAAATGCATAGGAGAAAGAAACAGCATTACTGAAAGTTCATTCGGCCTGTTTCAGGAGGCCTTGATAAGTTGTTACACAGTAATATTTATCTGCTAATTGCAGACCTGAAGCCTGTGATTCATCCAGAACCCTTTCCTCTTCCATGTGGCCCACATATAGTTGGTGAGCTAGCTCTAGCAATTCTACCCCTATCATCTGGCCACTGCCACCTCTCTCACTTTATTCTCTCTCACTCCAGTTGTCCTCATAGTTACAAGTTTGTCCATGTGGCACATTCCATAACAGTACTTGGCCCAATGAAGCACTGTGAGCATCATAGGAGCAGGGTCTGAGTTTTCTTAATTGCTGCACCCCTGCCCTAGAGTATATGCCTTAGTCCACAGCAGGCATTTGAAAAATGTCTTTTCACAAGAGTATGGTGCCCATTTTGTACTTTACAGGGTGCACAGCTCTTGTTCAGTCTCACTGGTAGTAAATGACATGGATACTATTTGGAGCTGCTGTGTGTGTGTAGCTCCATGCAATTTCATCACCTTTATATATCCGTGTAACCACCAATGAAGTCAATACGCAGAACTGTTTCCTCACAAAGATCTCGTGTTGCCCTTTTATAGCCACTCTCACTTCTGTTGGTCATTTGGACAGTAACAATATGTTGAATATGTATTGTATGCCAAGATGGTTAAAGATGTTAGAAGTATTTTAGAGACAAAGATAGGTGACGTTCCTGCCATCCCACAGCATACAGCCTAGGTTGACATAGGCTAAGGTCCCAGGGAAGAGTTGGAAACCAGATGATGTTCATTGACTGTGACTTAGTTTTTAGGGTTCCTGTATTCTGCCTGTAACTTCAACTGTTCCCCAACTAGTTCCAACTTTGTGCCTGTCTTCACATGTAATAGTGAGAACTCCTCTATCAGGCCTATTGACACACAGCAACTCTAAGCACTGAGAACAATCAGAATCTGAGCACCAAAAGTCTGGAGCTCTAGGTGCTCTTGGCCAGGACAGTATGAAGAACATCCATGGGCTAGGAGAAGAAGAGGCCTACACAGTTCCTTTTGAAGGTTAAGTCAGAAACTGCCATTGCTGAAATGACAGCAATATTGAAGGATTAAAACCTAGAGCTTCAAATGCAGATAGATATAGCTTCTGCTCCCTTGGCCTGAGTTGGGAAGCCTGGCTACGAAGGCAGGTTGTTGACCCATCCTGTGCACATGTGAAGGAAATGATTTCATAGCTTTGGGATTTCACCACTGCATGGGGGGCAGGGAGCCAATTCTGCTGGAACAAAGGGACAGTAATCACTGTAGTCAGAAAATTAGTTTAAGGCAGAAGTGTCTCTTTATAGCCTCAGAGACTTTCAGGATGTCTCTCATTCATTTCAGTGTCTTTTAACAATGGACAAAATCCAGATGGGGCCCCTTCAATTTTATTGGAGGGAATTCTGGAGCCAAAGAAGTGAAACTTGCTATAACCCAGCCAAGTTTATTTTATGGTGCAAGTGGCCAAGCGTCTAAGCCTTATTTTTTGTAAACTTCAGCATTGATAGTCCATCTGATTAATTGATTAATGCTCTGGAAAGTCATTAGCTGTTCACTCTCACACCCCAGTTTAATACTGAACAACATGCTACAGCAATGTCTGAATGGGGTATTTGCTGGTTTCGAGGTAGACGTCTGGTACCAAACTTTGCCTGACAGCCTAAATTCCAGCTTATAGACTGTGTCTGTCTGGCTCACCATTATATTTCTAGCTCTGAACACATAAATATGTGATGACTAAATCCTAGTGATTAGGTTTGCTGTAAACCACAAAGCTAGTCGTATTTCTCAAGAGTAGTGTTTTAAACCTACTTCTACAATGCCATGAAATCATGTGTGGAATTCATTCACTTAACAAGTATTTACTGAGAAAATATTCTGTGCCAAGGCACTACTTGGCCCAGAGAATAAAGCCACGATCAAGACAAGGCTTCCACTGCCCAGGAGCTCACATTTTAGTGTGTGTGTGAGGGGGAAGAGTGTGGGAGGAATTGGGCAGAGAAACAGGCAGTAAACCTCAACCAAAAAGGAAAAACACTAGGTATTGAGAAATGGTATGTAGGAAATTAAGATAGGGTGATGTGGCCATTTTAATTTGATCAGAGAAGGTCTCCCTGCAGAGGTGACAATTAAGCTGAAGTCTTAGGGACCATGATGCAAATATGTGGTGAAACAGTATTCTGAGAAGTAGGAACAAGTAAGGCAGAGGCCCCAAGATAGAGATTAGATTTTTATATGTTTAGGAACAGCAAAAAGACCAATGTGGAAGAACAAGAGAGTTGTTGAGATGAAGTGGAAGAGATGAGCAGGGCCATTAACAGGGCAATTTCTAGGTTAAAGAGTTTGGATTTTTGGCTCAGCACCCATAGCTCAGCGGTTAGGGCACTGGCCACATACACCAAGGCTGGCAGTTTCAAACCCACCCATGGATGCTAAACAACAATGACAAACAAAAAAATATTTGAGTGTTGTGGTGGGCACCTGTAGTTCCAGCTACTTGGGAGGCTGAGGCAAGAGAATCACTTAAGCCCAGGAGTTTGAGGTTGCTGTGAGCTGTGACGTCATGGCACTCTACCCAGGGCAGCATAGTGAGACTCTGTGTCAAACAAACAAACAAACAAAAAAAAAAGTGTTTGGATTTTGTTTTTAACATATTAGGGAGCCTTAACTTCTCAATATATTAATAACAATATATTAACATTAACGATGGTTTCAATTGCCCAGGCCAGAGACCATGGTGACTTGGATGAGGGTGGTTACAGGGCCTGGGTGGTGATTCAGAATGTTCTAAAGTAGAATCAATGAAATGTTTTAATGGTTTGGACATGGAGAGTAAAAGCAAGGATCATTCCAAGGTTTTTGTGTTTAGAATTTTGAAGGATGGTGGTACCATTTACTGATAGATTGGAAGGTTGGCAGAGGAGCAAGTTCAGGGGGTTTGAAATCAAAAGCTACATTTGATCATGTTAAGTTTAAGAGTCCTCTCAGATACATAAGTTCATAGGAATGATCCAGGTTGAAAACATAATTTTGTAAATCAAAAAACGAATAGATAGTAGTGAAGGGAAATGAAACTGAATGAGGCCACTAAGGGGGAGTCTATGTGGTTCAGTAAGAGAACGGTGTCCAGAAGACTTTGTATGTTTGTGTGTGTGTGTGTGTGTACATACACAGGCATGTTTCTGATGAGAGAAGGTTCATTTTGTTTCATCAGGAATTCACTGGTGAAATGCTCCACCTTCAGACTAGTTTCTACTAAATATTCCAGGTCTCTCCATTCTGGGTGTTCAGAACTCAAATATTTCCCAGCTCTGTGAAAACTCCAGTAGTTATTCAGTTTGTGTGTCCCCATTAGTTGTTCTTGAATTTGCCTCACAGTGTTTCAGTCTACACACATGCATATTAGTATCCAGCCAAAGTCTTGTGGGGAAACACCAGTGCAGATCTCTGGTTCTTTTTACTGCAAATTCTAGCCCCATCAACCGCCCAGAATTTGGATTGCTGTTTTGTCAACTCTGTGAGAGCACCATGGTCAAGAAAGTGTTTACCAGCTAAAAGACAGGGGAGTCATAGAGCTCACAAGTTTTGTTTTCTGTCTCATAGAGGCCACAGCCTTGCACTGACTACCATTCAACTTCCGAGAGCAGTTGCCTCAAGTATTTGATCTAGTTTTCTAGTTGGTTTTATGGATAGGGGGCAAGTTCAGTGCCAAGTACACTAATGTGGCTGGATGTAGAAGTTCTTCCAAGTGACTGGAATCAGAGTGTATTAGTTTCCTAGGGCTGCTGTAACAAAGTACCACAGACTGGGTGGCTTATCTAAGACAAATGTATGACATTACAGTTTTGGGGGCTGAAAGTCTGAAATTAAAGTGTCAGCAGTGTTCGTTCCTCCTGAGGGCTATGAGGGAAGGAAGTGTTCCAGGCCTGTCTCTCTGGGCTTATGGGTGGTCCTCTCCCTGCCTCCCTTCCCAATGTTTTCCTTCTATGCTTCTGTGTGTCCCAATATCCCATTTTTATAAGGATGTCAGTCATATTTAATTAGAACGTATTCTAATGACCTCACTTTAACTATTTCCAAATAAGGTCATCTTCTGAGATACTGAGGGGTAGGACTTCAACATATGAATTCTGTTTGTGTTGGCGGGGTGCACAATTCCATCTATAATAGGGAAGTTCACATTCAGGTCAGTCTCTCTTCTTCAGGTGCTGTGTCCTTGGTCTCTAACTGCCATTTGCACAGGACCCACCTCAATATTGCAGGAACTTGTACCTGTGATGCTCTGATGGGTCACTCTTCATTATGAAAAAAAGTAGGGCTCTTTGTAAACTATTAAATCATCAAGTAGCTTTGTTTTAAGATGAGAACAGTACATAGCTTTTACTCTAGGGACAGGATTCAATTGTTTCTCCCACAATTCCATATAAATGAACAAGCCTGTGATTTAGACATACCTTCATGAAGGTGGTCAGTTTTAGCCTCCATCAGATTCTAGAAATAGGCTCAGCACCTGTGGCTCAAGCGGCTAAGGTGCCAGCCACATACACCTGAGCTGGTGGGTTCGAATCCAGCCCAGGCCCACCAAACAACAATGACAGCTACAATCAAAAAATAGCCAGGCATTGTGGTGGGCACCTGTAGTCCTAGCTACTTGGGAGGCAGAGGCAGAAGAATCGCTTGAGCCCAGGATTTGGAGGTTGCTGTGAGCTGTGATGCCACAGCACTCTACCCAAGGTGACAGCTTGAGCTCTGTCTCAAAAAAAAAAAAAAAAAAGATTCTAGAAATAAGCACAGACACTTTTCTACAAGTGACAGATATTGTAGGGTTTTGTTGTTGGAGGCAGTGCTGGTGGAGCAGTAATGAGTCAGCTTGGTGGCTGTGACAGGAAAGGGTGATGGGAAACAAATCTTTTGATGGTCACACTGGAAAAGCCCTCAGAACTCATCATTGTGCAATGAGGGAACATGGGCTCCAACAGGGGAAAAGTAATTTTCTCAGGGCAAGTGGGCCACCAGTAGTCATTTTATGAGTTACTTTCAAATCTATAATATTTTATAATCCATTTCTCATTGGTTTAATACAATTATACCATAAGGGAGATAGGATAGGGCTTGTTATTTCCATTTGCAAATGACAGGACTGAGGTTTGTAGAAATTGAATTATAAGCCAAAGGTCACACAGAAACTCAAAAGTAGAATCAGATTCAAATTCAGATCTCCTTACTTTCAATTAAGCACCCCACCCAATTTTTGTGGGAACTTGTTTATATAGTGATTCACCTTTCTAAATCCTCTTGACTAAGGCTCATCTTCACAGTCTATCCTGAAGTTTTCATGACCTATCCAGCCAAGAAGGCCTGAGGAGAGAAAGTAGAATCCAGTCCAGCCACTTCCAGTCATCAACCCTGCACTTACAAAATGTAAACAGCTCTTAAGAGAAGAGGGCAGTGTGAAGGTATTCACATTCTCACACTCTCTCTTCTGAACTGTTCACCTCCATCCTTTGTGCTCTCTACCTTCCAACCCATTTCAGAACTTCTTAGGTTCAGACCCCTCTGCTCATCTCTTATTTATACCCAGACACATCCTTCCCCATATCTGGGACTTGATGCTGGACTTCAAATGTGGACCTCTGCCTTCCTTCCTTTATTCTTACACAACTGATCTGGCACAAACTAAGCACTCAGTAAATATTGATTGAATAAATCTATGTAGCATGCTCTGTCCAGAGAAATTGTTTTTTGTTAATTGTGTAAAGACTCCTATTTTATTTAATTTTAAAAAAATTTCAGATTAGGGTGGCGCCTGTGGCTCAAAAGAGTAGGGCACCAGCCCCATATGCCAGAGGTGGCGGGTTCAAACCCAGCCCTGACCAAAAACAGCAAAAAAAGAAAAAAAAAAAATTCACATCAATATGAAGGTACAGAGAATTAGGTTACATTCTTTGTATTTGTTAGGTCAGAGGAATTATTTAAACATCTTTTTTATTGTAAAAGAAAACACATAAAACAAATAAATGGCTTAATTAATTATTAAGTGACCCCCCCATAAGCACCAACCAGTTGAAAAACATAGCTTTGTTACCCACCATGAAATGTGCCCTTCTCCATCACAACTCGTTCCTTCTCATAAATAACTACTATATTGGCTTGTACAGAAGTCTCTTCTTTGCATTTTTTATGTATTCAGTACTCCAACAAGCTTCTGGGCACATTTTTTAAAAATGGCATATCTAAGTCTCATGTAATCCATAGATCAATGTTCTATCCCTTCTTTTCCTTTTTAAAAGAAATTTCATTGTGTATTGAGGTTTACAACATGACTTTTTTCTTTTTTTAGACAGAGTCTCACTTTGTCACTCCCCAGTAGAGTGCTGAAGCATCACAGCTCACAGCAACTACAAATCCTTGGGCTCAAGAGATTCTCTTGTCTCAGCCTCCCTAGGAGCTGGAACTATAGGCTCCTGCCACAACATCCAGCTAGTTTTTGAGATGGGGTCTCACTCTTGCTCAGCCTGGCCTCAAACCTGTGAGGTCAGGCAGTCTACCAGCCTCAGCATCCCAGAGTGTTGGGATCACAGGCGTGAGCCACTGTGCCTGGCCTTTACAACATGATGTTATAGAATACCTAGGTAGTAAAAATGGTTGCTGCAGTGAAGCATGTTGACATATCTATCATTTCACACAGTTACTCTTTAGTTATAAGAGCAACTGAGATCTGCTTATTTCATAAAAATTTCTAAATACAGTGCCACTCTTGAGGATACAAAGTCAGGCTGTGCATGAGTTCTCTAGATTTCTTCTTCCTAAGTATCTGTTACTTTGTATCCTCTGACCTATTTTTCATCATTTCCTCCTCTACACCTCCCCACTCTGGTAACCACTATTTTATTTATGTAGATTTAAAAAAAATGCCACTGTATATTCGACTGTCTTTTTTTTTTTTAAGAGGCAAAGTCTCATTTTATTGTCCTCGGTAGAGTGCTATGGCGTCACAGATCACAGCAACGTCCAGCTCCTGGGCTTAGGCAAGTCTCTTGCCTCAGCCTCATAAGTAGCTGGGACTATAGGTGCCCACCACAATGTCTGTCTGTTTTTTGGTTGTAGTTGTCATTGTTTGGCAGGCCCGGGCTGGATTTGAACCCACCAGCTCTGGTGTATGTGGCTGGCGCCTTAGCTGATTGAGCTATAGGCACCTTAGCCGACACGATATAAACTTTTATTAAATTACCCATTCTAAATTTCCATAAATTTAATTTATTAAATTACCATTACATATTCTAACAGCATAAAACAGGCTATAATTCCTGGAAACCAGTTTTTTCTTCTTCTTTGGAGAAATGTCCATTCAAATCCTTTTTAAATTGCTTATTTATTTTTGCTGTTGAGTTTTAAGAGTTATTAACTTATTTATTTTTTAAAGACAGAATCTCACTCTGTTGCCCCCGGCTAGATTGCTGTGGTGTCAGACCAGTTCACAGCAACCTCAAACTCTTGAGTTCAGGTGATGCTCCAACCTTGGCCTCCCAGAGTGCTGGGATTACAGGTGTAAGCCTCTGCACCCAAGGGAGTTGTAAGAGTTTTTTGAATGTAAATGTTGAATATTCACCCCTTACGAGATATGTGGTTTGCTAATATTTTTTCTTAGTTCATAGGTTGCCTTTTCATGTTGTTGATTGTTTCCTTTGCTGTGCCTTTCTTTTTCTTATCATTTATCTGAGGAACCTGGGCCTTTGACCTGCAGAATTCCCCACATTCTGGCTTTTGCTGATTGTACCCTTATACCAGGCTGTCAAAAGCACAGGACGTCTGCTTGTTTCTTTTCCTGCGATAGCACCTGTTGATGCTTTATACAACCTATGAATTCACTGAGGCTAGCAAAATGGGGATATTCTGATTCTTTTTCCCTTATTAGTCAGAATATATTTCCTTCATCTACCTAGTAGGATAGCTCACATAGGAAAAATGGGATAATGCTTGATTATTTCCCTTTACTTAGCTAGTTTTCAAAGTAATGAAGTGGTCCCATCACATCCTGTGAAGATGACAAAATCTTTTTGTTTTATAATATCACAGTGAACACATGGATTTAAATATATTTGTTGGATTTCAAGCTACAGTAATTATTACACAATCATGCATAATTCAACAACAGGAATATGGTTTGAAATGCATCACAGGTGATTTGATCGTTGTGTGACTATCCTCCAGTGTACTCACACAAGCCTGGATGGTTTAACCATCACCTACATAGCAAAGATATCCAAGAATACAGCATTCCTGCTTTTTAATATAATAATCACAAATTGTAGGTATATGTTTAAAACCTAAGGATGGCATGCTGATGATTTTGCATGATTTAGCATGAAAACTATGCTACATCCTGTTCAAGTTACTGTCTGACTATTCTTTTTCCTTTTTGTTCTCATGCCTGCCTTCAAGCCATGCTGAACTATTTTCATGCCTTTTCTATCTTAATGCCTTTCTATATGCTTCTTCCTCTGCCCTATAGCTTCAGCCTCAGCTTAGCTAGCACTTTTTTCCTGGAAGCTTCCCTAGACCACAGATCTGACAGAGATGTCTCTTTTGTGTGTTCCATATCATTTATCTCGCTATCTGTAATTATTTGTTCAGCCATCTGCCCACCTCCCCTGCCACCCTTGAAAATCCCTCAGTATCTGCATAGTGTCCAGCATATTGGTAGGTTATCAACAGGTAATTGTTGAATGAATGGATGACGTCCAAACTTGTCTGTGTCATTCTCCTCCTTGCACTCCCACCACTCTTAGCTGGCTGTTCTGCTCAAGCACTCATTATCCTCCCTGTTTCAAGATTACCTTGAAATATGCTCATTCTGTATTTCCATACCCCTCCTTATCCCAGCTGGAGAGTGATCAGCTTTAACCCCCTTTTCTGTCTTTGCCATCTAGCTGGGCACATGGTGCAGAGTAGGCAATCAGGGAGTAAATTCTTTTTTTTTTTTTTTTCAGGGAGCAAATTCTTGATTTCACCTCTCTAACATTGTTATAAAATGTATTATTTACATACAAGCAGTTAATGTGAAAGTTGTTCTTGTGCTCAGTTGGACTTCCTCTTTTAGAATAATTTTTGGGAAGTACAACAAAGTTCCTCTTCACATTTCTCTGCCAAACTGGCCTTTTGGAAAGTTTGGGGTACCCCATGTCCCATGAAAGTGTCCCTCATCATGGAGCAGTGGGACTAGGCCTTATATTCCCATTTGCCTCAGTTGATGCCAGAAACCCTAGTTTCCTACCTCCTGCTAGAATCAAGCTCCTTTCACATGTTTTGTGCCTCTCCTCCTATCCAATTCTGTGTTTTGCAATAGGAATGTATTGAATCATTACTTTTTCTCTCCGTCCTGGATCACCCTCGTGAATATACAAATATACTGTTATTTCTCTTGCCTTAAAAACATGGACTTAATCACACTGCCTTGTGCATCCTGAGTGGTCAGAACTCTTCTTGGAGTTATACTGTCTGTGAACCCAGAAACAAGCCAGGGTTTACCTGCCCTAATCTGATAAGTAGTGACTGTTCTCCTTGCCACAGCCCTGAAAGAGTTTTTTATTCTGAGGCATTAATAGTGGGTTACTTGTGATGACAGGCCTTCACTTAGCCTTTGCTCTTCAGTGCTTCTTTGGCTTCTCTGGTACCACCAATCTCAGGGAGGGAGCTTAAAATACTCCAAATAGTTTTTCTTTTTCTCGAGCTTTTTGGTCAAAACTGGTGGGCATAAATGAAGCTAGAGATACAAAAGACTTCCTGTCCCAGTGGTTGCCTTACCTCCTGGCAGAAGCCCACACTTCCTGCTGTCATATATGCCACTGCAGGAGAGAAAACCACAGAGCTGTAAATCTCTCCACTGCAGCATCAAGGGTCTCCAATGGAGGAAAGGCCTGTAGTCAGCCTGTCACTCTTCTCTATGCTCAACTCCCAACTGGGGCTAATGCCATGATTCCCTACAGCAGAAAGTAAGGATACACTATCCATGTAGCCTGGCTGAGTGCCATGTGAGGGACAAAGGGTACCCAAATGTAAAAACAGGGAACTCAGAGAGGTTCCATGTTTCTTCCTCCCTGGCTCTCAGAGGGGACAGGAAAGTTCACAGATCCAAAGGACTCCTTAGGGATTTCATCAGTTGCAAATAGCTCTTTCCACAAGCCTGTACCTCTTCTCTGTACTGGCCAAGATGGTGATGTCTACAGCAAACATTCTAGGTCAAGGGTGAGTGGGGAGCAGAGAAACCTCAAGAGCAACCAGCCACTAGTTTCTATCGAAGATCATTCTGTTTTTTGAGCATAGAGTAACCTTTGCTCATCTTACCTCAAGGCTTAGCTCTTTCCAAGGTTCTTATTCTGTTAAGGAAAGTTCCTTTTAATTCTTGCAGTGTTTCGCAACAGGGGCACTGATAGCTTTAAGCCAAACAGTTTCTGCCATATCTCCCTGTCTTATGACAAGCAAGAAACACATATTTTCAGATGTTCCCTAGGGGAATGATATTATTCCTGATTGAGAAACATTGTGATTAATTGGATGAATGCTTAAGTGACTGTCAAATTTGAAAAATACTCTTTGACCCCACAGTTTTCCCCTCTATAATCAGATATCTGTAACAGTTGGCTTCACTCCTCTTTCTACTTTTTCACTTCACATTCATTATGGCTCCTTCCACCCCCACCTGAGTTCAAATAGATTCCCACAGTTGTTTAGCTGCATGACTTTGGATGCATTAATTGCTCTCTCTGAATATCGATTTTATTATATATGATGTAGGGATAATAAAAGATTAGGTACCAGTGTGAGCTTTGTCAATGAATATGGGTTCTAGTTCTACAAACACTGCCCTGGGCACATGTTTGCCAGCACCTGTCTCACTGAAGAAGGTATTTGAATCATCTCCTTCCCCTATGGTATGTGTTCTGAGGATGCATTTTTCTTGACTTTGAAATCAGCACATTGTACCCCATAAATGCATTAATGTATGCATGATCTATGTATTTACGACCTAATTTAAAAAAAAAAAAAACAAAACTCGAGTCCAAACAACTCTTGAGTACAATCATAGGTGAAGACATTTCCTCTATAGCTCATTTATTTGTTTGAGGTGTAAAATTTCCCACTGATGCCCCATGGTTTAACATTAAATGGGTCATGACAAAGCACTTAGATAAGGCTCTCTCACATAGGAAGTATAACCAGCTCTGCTATTTTAATTCTCGGAAAATTCTGTCAGTGTTTTAATCATCCTTCTGGTTTTTATGGAAAGGCATGTTAGCAAAGCTATCATGAGACTATGGATTCCAGAGTTCAGTTGCACCTCCTCAGAGCCCGGAGGTCTTGAGGAGGTGTCCTCAACACTGCTGTGGACTTCTGGGCTCCCAGAGAGCCACTGGGCAAGAAGGTTAGGGTCCTGGGGAGCTCTGGCCGTCCTCCTGCCTACTCTACTTTTGGAGATTAAATGGGTCATGACAAAGCACTTAGATAAGGCTCTCTCACATAGGAAGTATAACCAGCTCTGCTATTTTAATTCTCGGAAAATTCTGTCAGTGTTTTAATCATCCTTCTGGTTTTTATGGAAAGGCATGTTAG